>PVJO010010794.1:0-62627 GCA_004026905.1 Hystrix cristata | reverse complement strand
GGGTCCCCAATTTCTCACTGTGTAAGTGGAAGATGAAAAGTGTAATCATGAAAGAGGTCCTGACCCTTGTAATGGAGGTGCTTCAATGTCACTTCAAGGACGACACTATCATATTTCAGATCTAGGACAGGTCAGAGGCTATTTCTCAAACCCATATTAGGCTTGACCTCAGAAGAAAAGATTTCCCCAGCCCACTTCCCGTCAGGGGCATGCAGACCTGGAAGGGGTAGGTAGCTTCATACCCATGTGGGTGGGACAGGCAGAGGCAGAGTGGGGGGCCCCTACCTCCCCCGTGGCATCTTGAGTCCAGCTCAGTATTCTGCCCACACAGGGCTCCTCTGAACCTTCCTGGGGACCCTGGGGTGACAGGTGAGCATCACAGGAAACGGGCAGTCGGCAAACACACCTGTGTGGTGCAGAGGGCAGGCACTCTCCGTTTACCTGCAGAGGACTCCACCTGCGAGGGTGGTGGACTTCAATGGTTCTGCAGGAGGCTCACCTGCATTTACTGTCTGCTGCTGTCAGGCAGGTAAATGGCTCCGTGGGGCATCAGCCACGCCCAGTGCTGTGCAGAAAAGAAGGGGAGCAGGGGGAAGGGAGGATTGACAAATGTCATAAATACCAACACCAGAAGAAAGGGTTACATGTGCTAAGAAAGAGGCAGATAAAGGGGAGGCAGAAAATGACTATTTAAAGCTGAAGCTATCAAAAAAGGCTTCAAAAGGAAGGTGGTCTGGACCCTTCACCAAGGCGGGGGGTCTCGCCCCCAGACGCTTGCACTGCTAGTCTGAGCTGGTCAGTTCACCATGGGGCCGTCCTGGGCGCTGCAGGATGTAGATCACCATCCCTGGCCTCCACCCTCCTCCAGGCTGCCAGCCAAAAATGTCTCCAGACATTGCCACTGTCCCCCCTGACCCGGGGTGGGGGCAAAACTGGAGGAGGAGAGCGCCTGCTCCACCAGCACAGGCCAGTACACTCAAATGACATTTTTCAACCTTTAATTTTTCTGTTTTTCTAAAATTCCACCATTCCTTCTCGTCTCTGCATATATTAGCAAAAAGCTCCAGAAGGTCTCTATAAAAAGAGAAGAAACTATTTCCAGTAATCATTCCCAAAATAGGAAGAGCTGCAAGTTATAGATGAGGTCACTGATCAGCCCACATCCTAAAATAAACAAGTTGTTTGTTAAACTGATTTTAAGTAAATAAATATCATGGGTGTGATTAAAATCCTGGAAGGGTTAAAAAAAAAAAAGTTCACATCTACGTAATGCTGGACCAGGGTCAGTGAGAAAACACACCCCACCCACGAGGCGTGGCGGGAGGAGAGTGCAAAGCCCTGAGACTGCACTGCCTTGTTGTACTCCCCTCCCAGCATCCTGTGCCTGGGAAGCAGCAAGTGACAGGAAGACACCCCCATCTGCCTCAGCATCAGCTCAGGTTGGGTCCCCCTTTCTCCACGCAGCTCGGGACACTGAGCCCAAAGCAAGCACCGAAAGCCAAGCTGAAACTTCACATCCACCTAGGTCAGCAGTGAGAAGCCGTCCTGGTTTCACAGTATGCCGAGGCATCCCCTGCGAGAACTGTCTCACTCCCAAATGCAGAGAAATGTCAGCTATTTCTTGGCAGTGCTTCTTGCTAAGTTCCAGGAAAAGAGGTCTTAAGATAGTAAAATCAGATCTACTAAACATTACTTTATGGAAACAAACACAGCCAACATTTGGTACAGTAGCACAGCAGCTTCCATCGGGGTGATTCGCTGGGTGCCAGGAATGGCCACGGCCAGGCCGATCCCCAAGGATGCTCCCACCCTCCTCCAGCCTCCAATTTCAGCCCTGTGGACATGCAGACAAGGGACCAGGAGGATTCGATCAAGGGGACACAGGACTGTTCGCCTATCCCTTCAAAAGCTGCAAAGTAGCTCTGGAATATGTGAGTAGAAAAACCAGGAAATCCCTACCAAGTAACTAATAATCGTCCTCATCTTCAAGTGCAGGGAGACTAAGCCTATCTGGTACATTGTCCTCAAGCGCAGATGCAGGTGGGATTCAGGGTTCTAACAGTCTTGAGGAGAAACAGACTCCACAATCCAAGCTATCCAAAGATGACAACCTAAATATGCCTCATGATATCTGGGTGTCCAAGCTTTCCTTTAGATCCGATGACCCCAAAGATTTAGAAAATCCAAGACGTCCATGAAAAAGTCAAAGCTACAAACAGTGCTCTGGGGTCTTAATCAGTCCTGGTACAAAGCCTAGTTTTTCCCACCCCCATTACTAGGAATTGAACCCAGGGTCTTCATCCCCAGCCCTTCTTAATTTCTGCTGTGAAACAGAGTCAGTATGTCACTAAATTGCCCAGGCTGGGCTTGAACTTCTGACCTTCCTGCCTCAGCCTCCCAGAGTGGTAGGATTACAGATGTGCACCACCATGCCTGACTGTGAACAGCTTTTGAAGAGGACATTTTTACACAGTTAGCACTTCCATGTCCAGGTGGGATCTGACTATAGAGATACCTGGAAATCATTTATCTATGTCAAGAGCAAAATGTTGAAGCTATCTGGTCAAAGCCCAACCCCCACCTCCCAGCGCTAGCAGAGGGACACGTGGTCACTGCCCTGTCCGTGTTCCCCAGGCTTAGAGCATGAACAAGACAGCTGGTGGCAGCCGCCATCTCCCTTGGTAGCTGCAATTTGCATTTGTGCTCCTGGGGAAGAACTGGGTCCCCGGGATCATGTCTGACACCTGAACAGGGTAGGGAACACCTGGGTCTCCTCGTCTACTTTGCCACTCACCGGCTGCCAGCAGCCAGGGTGCAAAGGCCACGGCTGTGTTCCTGCCAGCTGGGGGACAGCATGGGCTGGGGTGGAGGGTTAGGGGCAGGTGAGGGACACAGGGCCCCAAGGGAAGCCCAGAGGAGTCCACAGCTGTGGGGTTCCTTCACCAGGGAACGATTCGATGCAACATTTGCCTCTTTTCAAAACCTCCACTAACTCCAGAATCTTCCATGAGGAAGATGGACCAAAGAAGGGAATGACAAACTAAATGAAACTTACAGCCCCCCAAACCTTCACACCATCTCCCCACCGGCACTGCACTCTGTCCCTAAGAGCGTTGTTGGAGATGGAGACTGGGTTGGTTATGTACCTAGACCAAGCTTCCCAAATCTGGAAAAGGAGGCTCACAGCTCCTAAGACCCTAGCTCCAGACCTTATGGGATGAAATCAGCCTGCAAAGGTGCTCTGAGCTGAGGAGCGAAGTCACAGCCTAAGACACTGCCACCTGGCCCCGCAGCGAGGGCTACACAAAGTGGGGGCCTTGGACCACTTTCCCAGGTCCCGTCACTCCCGAAAGGCCGCTCCACACCAAAGCAGGCAACCGGGAGAGTTCACACTCAGCGCCTGGGCTGTGATCTTTCCCTGGTCTGACTTCTGGGCCTCCTCCCACAGCAGCAAGCTTGTGCCCTACTCAGGGCTAACCCACCCTGCAGTCTCAGCCTCACAGCCCTCCCCTCCTCCATCCTCCCTCCGTGGTCGACCTTTCTTTCCCGAACTTCCCTACAGGACTGGGCAGTTCACTCCCATGCATCTTTCCATCTCCATCCTTCAGAGCTGCCTCCTGGCTCTCCCACTTCCCTGTGGGCCATCATGGTCTCCTCCAGAACAACCCAGGCACACTCCGAAGCTGGAGGGGGACCCAGGCAAACCTGACCCCTAAAACAGGGCTCCTCAACCCCGGTGCTTGAACCAGTGCACGGGCATCCCCTGGGAACTTGGCCCACCCCGACACTGCATCTCCGATAGATGCTGTGGTGTTTGCAGTAGCATTATCCAACCCCGTTGCGATGCTCATGGGACTGGGGACTGGCTCCGGCATCCCACAGACCCTCACTGCAGCTCCAGCCACAGCCCACTATCCCACGCTTCTCTTGAAGCTGTCAGGGCCTTGTCCCCATCCCTGTCCACCCCCACCTCTGGCAGATGTAGCCATCAATCACAATCATCTCCTCTCCTTCAGACTCAAGTATGTCCCATCTAATAAAACACAGCCACAAAAGTCCCTCCTTTACCTGCCTGCCTCTCAGCCCTGTGGGCTGCTCCCACCTGCTCATCTGTGCTTCCTGAAGTACCAAATTCCCATCCTCCACCCTCCCCCTGGACTCCCAGCACAGGCATCCTGCTTGCTCCACTCCCAGACTCAATCTCTCTCAGGAAACCCCAGCCCTGCAATTCGAGTTTCAGGGCACAATTCTGCTCAGAGCCCTCACAGACTTCCTGTGTCACCTGAGAAATAAAGTGCTCACTCTCTACCTGGTACTCAAGGCCTCACAGCCCTGGCCACCTCTGTGGCACACAGTGGCTAAGAGGCTGGACCTTAAGGCCAGCATGATGCAGCCCACATGTGACCCTAGGAATGGGACCTTGAGCCTCTGCATCCGGTTTTCACTTCTGCAATAATAACAGAGTAGCTGTGAGCATCACTTGTTCCAGTGCTTAACGCCAGCCTGTGGTGTCTGCCGCATCTCAAGATCCCTCTCTCTAACACACCAGCCTGCTTTCCAGCACCACACGGTGCCCAGTTCCACTGGAATCTCCTGCTACATCCTACCCACCAGGAGACCCCAACCTGATGTTTTCCCTGTGGCCTTGGCCACTCCCTACCCTCACACAGGGACACAGATGGCATGGATCACCCTGCCCTGACACTTCCCATCACCTTCCCAGGGGAGCTGCAGCTCCAAACCCCCAGCCCTTTCCAGTGTTCTGCTCTACAATGCTGCTGGATGGCTGACCTCACCCGTCCAGGTGGGGGATTCAAGACTGATCCCAGAAGGAGCAGTCCTGCCCCAATCATGCCGACCTGCACTAAGGCATCCCCAGGATGCGCCTGTTTACACCCCTCCGCCACAGCATCCACCCCACCTCCCACAAGTTTATCCATGAAGTCTCCAGCGGTTTTCGAGAGACACAGAGAAGAGGGTGATTCATTTCTTCCCTGACCACAAGAATCCCCAGCTGCAGCTGGTCTTGGGTGGCCGCCCTCTGAGAAAGCCCGGCCTTCCCTCAGTGGAAAACATGAAAACACACTGACTGTGTGTGCTGGGCAGGGGCCTCCCCAGAGCCTCCAGAAAGCCTGGGACAGAGGGATCCCTGAGGGGCCGCTGACCCCTGCGCCCGCCTACTGGCAGGACCCAGGCCAGGCCCACTGTGCGAGGGAGGCAGGTGCTGAGTCGCCGAACGTGACAGGCTGGTCCACCAAGATGTGGCGCTCAGGGCTCTGTGCAGAGAGAGAGGCTGGACTGGAGGACAAGGAAATGGACACTGAGCCCAGAGGCTCAGATGATCTATGAGAAACAGAGTATGTGCGGTCACTGAAAGCTGCTCAAAAGAAGGTTAGCAAGTGGCCTAACCTGCTTAGTACCTTGGTAGTGGTGCAGCAGACTTCTCAATATGAGGTGCCACGTCTCAGTGGGCACCTTCGAGGCCAGGAGCTGGGTCGAGACCCCACAGCAGCCCACAAGGAGTGTGGATAACACCCCCACAGTGCCCTGACCATCAAAGGCTCTTCGGAGAAGCAAAAGCTGTCATCAGAAATTTGCGGGCTTGAGAAAGGTGCCACCGGGAAACAGAACGCTCATATGGAAGGACTTTTTCTCAGCAAGACCTGCCCTGGGGAATGAAGAGTTGATATCCGAGGAAATCTAGCACTTGACACAGGCTCCTTGAGAAACAGCAACGGGAACTCATTCCATCTAGGAAAGTGAGCTTCAGAAAATCCCTGCTCCTCGGGAACTTTCCAGTGTCCACAGGCTGTCAGCAAACACCAACGCAAGTGGGTAAACCAAGGGCCCGCCTGTTGGTGGGACTGCTGGCCGGTGGGGTTCACATTCCTGCCAGTTGGCCAACGGCTGACCCCAGGAGGAGGCAGCATGGGGCCATTTGTTATGAGCTGTGCACAGAGGTCCACATCTGTTTCACCTCAAATCTGATACGGAAGGTGATTTCAAATGAATGAAAATTCCCATGGCCCCCAACATCAAGCTGACTGGCCTGTAGCAAAATGGTTCATCTCTGTAACGTGGGGCCACCACCTACCCGTGGCCAACAGGATGCCAGGTCGCCCCCTTCCCACACTCTGTCAAGCCTCCCAAGGAGCCAGCTCCTGAGGCTCCTCCACAGCCCAGGCCTCCCTCCCACGGGCCCAGCCACCCTTCCCCGATGATCTCGCCTGGAGGACATGCCACGGCCAGGTAAGGTCTGAGATACTTCAGGAATGTTAATTCAGGGAAGCTGTTCACGCTCCAAAGTATCCCAGAGAGCAGGTACTATTATTATCCCTCTTTTACAAATATAGAAAGGAAGTCACAGGTGACGATGGTGCCCCAGATCCCAGCACACAGTGGAGCTGGACTGCAGCCCAGGAGATGTGCAAAGGGTTGACAGAGCAGGAGTCGGGCTGGGGGACAAACGACACAGGAGCTCTGTGAAAGGGAGTGAGTATAAAATCTCCCCTCCTCCTGACAATTCCAGGACTACCGCACGCCTGCGCCAACACATGAAGATGCCCCAATCCTGTAGCTAAGACAGTGTGAAGTCTACATATACCTGGGAACACTCCTCCATCCTGTATACTTTAAGCCATTTCTAGAATAGTCATGACACCTAATACAATGTAAATGCTATGTAAATAGTTGTTATATTGTATTTTTAAGGAAACAATGACAAGGGAAAAAAAACGCCTGTATATGCTTGGTATAGATAAAAAATTTTTTCCAAATATTTTGCTCTGTAGTTAGCTGAATTCTCACAGGCAGAGCCCACAGAAGTGGAGGGATTACAATTCATTTTGTTCTGCCTCTTCAAGTGCCAACCGGGAGGAGGAGAGAGAGAAAAAAGGGGGAAAGGAGGGAGGGAGAAGAGCAACGAGGTATAGGAGCTTTAAGAGCAAGTGGGTAGAGATGGTGAACAAAAACAGGAAAACATCAAAAGCAAAAGAGAAGGCCCCTCACCAGAATCTGGAGAAAGGGGTGGCTGGGAGTCCAAGCTGGCCGCTCTTGTCCCACCTGCTTCTCAGGGGAAAGGGCTGGGTCCTGAGGGCAGGTTATCCCAAGTCCCACTCCAGACTCAGCCCGCCTCCCGCTCCTTCCCCATCTCTGGTCTTCCTGGCACAGCTCCTCCCTGGCTCCTGCCTCCACTGGGGTCTCCAAGGATAGCCAGATGGGGACCCGGAATGCCACGTCCACGCCCTGCCCCGGCCAGTATGGGCCCCCAGCACCCTCACCTGGCTCCTCCCAGCTCCTAATCTCAGCCCTGGAAAATCACAGCAAAGTCTTTCAACGGTAGACTTCTCTTCCCTAAAGCAGAAACACTCTCTTAGAAAGCCGTCAATCCTGAGCATCAGAGGCATTCTGGGTATAATTAGATCCACACAAAGGCCTGGACACAAGAGAAACTGCCAACTCCTCAGAAGACACCCGACTTCCTCAGCTCTGTCACCCAGACCCTCCCAGGGTGGCTGGAGCAGATGATCCCGATCACGTCATGTCTAGCGAAAGGCGGCAGCTGGCTAATGGAAAAGGGTGACAGAGACACAAAAACACGCTACCCGGAAGGGGAAAAGAACAAGTAAATGAAACACTTCCACAAGTATTAGCTGGCCACCAAGGTTTTAATGACCTTGAGTTTCACGCGAAATGTCTGCATGTGTTTATTAATATTCGAAACCAGCCCGTATTCATTTGGTAGAGTTGCCATGATGAAGCGCCACAGGCTGGGGGCTTCCAACAAGACTCCAACATGTCTCGCTGCTGCCATGTGTGGCAGGGCCAGCACCTTCTTAGGCCTCCTCCGTTTCCAGCTGCTCACGGCATCCTCTGCTCGCCTCACAGGGTTGTCAGCCTCATCTCCTGAGGGGGACAGCAGTCTCCCCAGGTCAGGGCCACCCTCGTTTTCACTAAATCCCCCTGTAAAGGCCGTCTCCTAACACTGACACAGTCCGAGGACGGGCGGTCAGCACGCCAACGTGTGAGGTCTGGGAGACCAACTCGGACCCAGCACGTACCACGCCGGGGGCTGCCCGGCGACACTGAGAGCAACAAGGCACAGTCTTCAAGTGTTTGGAGCATCCAGTCTGCGACAGTCACATTCACAAAGGCCTTTTCTGAGTGAAAACTCAATCAAATGGTAGCATACACAAGGCCTTGAAGAAACAAAAACAAAAACAAGGCCAGGGAGTGCACAGCAGGGTTCCTGGGTACCTCAGAATGCAGCAATTAGAACTCAGTATCCTGTTACTAAGACCCAGCACCCTGGATCTCAGTACCCTGAGACTGAAACCCAACACCCTGCACTGAGATCCAGCATGCTAAAACGAGTCAGAGTCACTGCCTAGGACTGAGGATGAAGTCCAGCCTCCTCCAACTGGAAGAAACAGAGTCCGCACGGCTCAATTTCCCCTAAGCGCTGTCCTTGGGGAAGAAGGAAGACAAACAGCACCCTGGTTGCCACTCCCCAGGGGACACGATGCTGGATTCATCTGGAACTGTATGTGTCTTGCTTATGCAAAGCGCGGGATGTCAACTAAAGACCCCACGCCAAGCTTCCCCTTTTCCTTTCCAGCTGAGAGGAGAAAGGGCCCTGTTTTACTTTCAGGCAAATCGAGGTCTTCGGCTTGAAACTCTGTTGTTCCTTGTAGCTCCAAAAACAAGCACACAGCTCCTGGCTGCAAAGGAGCGAGGATCTCTCAGAAGGGGGGTATCTGCCTCCGCTCTGGTAAAGGCACCAAGATAGATGAAAGCAATATTCTCTACCCATGCTTGGCCTCATTAGCAATCTGCAGCAGGTGCAGTGATGGAGGCCACAGGAAAGGGGCTGCAGTGTGGGAAGGACAAGCCCAGTGTCCTTGTGGGAAGGAGGAGACGCGCAGTGACCTGTCTTCCCTGGACGAGACATTGTCTTGGCTTTGGAGACCAGCAGCCCTGCAAGTCACTTAGCAGAAGCATCAAAGCTCCAGACATTGCCTGGCTGTGACGCGCCCAGTCCCCTCTCTTCCCTATAAACCTCCACATCAAAACCGGGGGGGGGTCTCGTCCCTACACCCGCTCTGCTGACAGTAGCTAGGCCAGCACCCTGCAGGGAAACCAAGGGGGGCAGATGTGGTAGAGTACCTCTGAACAAACTGAAGCATAGATAAATCATACTTTTTGAAATGTGTTAAAAACATATACACGGCACTGTAGATCATTTCCTCACACACTGACTCCTGCCCCAAGGGGCCTCACAGAGAACACACAAGGCAGCTGCTCTGCTCGGAACTGGGTCACACAGCGCCTTGCCAGGGAAGCGCTTCAACTGCTGCTAACTGATCAGATGAAAGCACTGGACACTGGTCTGCTATTCCCATCAACATCCACTTTGGAAAGTGGGGGTGGGAATGACAGTACTGAGGAAATAGAAGGAAAAGGATCAAAAGTAACAGAAGAGGGAAATAATGCAAGGATTGGGGGACAGTCGTCCAGGTTAGAATCTGTGATTCTAAAAGAAATCCCCGGACTTGGCTAATTTAAATTACCCATAACCAAAGTCTGGCCACATGACTTTCCAGCCTTGTATCTATTATCTTGTTCAACTACTCACTGTATTAATACACACCACGAAGAACACACATACCAGCACACCAAATGCTGACCTCCCACAGGAATAGAGCACTTTAAAGAACAGATCAGGAAGCAGCGACCTGTCTATCTTCCAGCTTCTGTACACTTAATTAATTCCATGTTCTCAATTCCAACATGAATAAATTTTCAAAGCTTATGTCTGCTTTTAAATCTATGCTGACCTTGTACCAAATGCACAAATGTTGCTATTAACACACAACTCAAAAGAAAGGGGCAGGAGGACTCACTCTGAGCATAGTAATTAATATTCTTTATTCATGAAAGAGCTTTGTTTGAAATCACACGATTCAATCAGAAAGTCATTTTCTTTCCAAGTGTGCTGGGTTTCCTACATGCATGCAAATCACAGGGACAAAGACAACATAAGGACTGAAAACATATTGCTTATTCCTTATAATTGTTTAATTTTGGCCCAGATATAGCTGGGAGGAACGGTTCAGAGATTCTAATAGACTATTTTGGATATTTTTATTCTAATTTTCTTGCGATAATTTGCCTACATGAAAACAGAGCAGAGATCAAGATGGAGCCCTTTCTGATGAAATTATCATCACTCAGAACCATCTGGGAAGAGAAGAGTCCTAAGAATCCTGCAGGCATAATTAGAAGCCTGTCAACTTTAGGAGTGGACAGGAGGCTACTGACTACAAACAACTACTCGTATCTAGTCCATGTCACTCTAAATGTGTCACCATCTTGAGATCGCTGTATCTCCAATAAGCCCACAGACACATACGGGGGTGACCTGCACTGTGGGCGACTGTCCTGCCTTGGTCTCCACATGGGGATGGTGGCATACCTGTTAGAAGTTCTTGTTATCATTTCAACAGTGCCACGTGTGACGTAAACTACTGGGACCTCATTCAATCCATCACTTATTAAAATATCAAATTGGAAAATCTGTTTCCTTCAGCTTGCTATTGTAGTTGTACCACTAAGTGACCCCAACTGTCCAGGATGTGCCAGTGCAGTGACACATTACTGAGGGTGGAAGAATCCACCGGGGTTCCTGTCCAAGATTTCCCTCACTATGGAGAGGCCAGGAGGAGAGCAAACACCCACAGGACAGTGAAGACAGAGCTTTAAGTAGGATCCTCCACAGCCTCTGCCTCGAACCTCAATCCAGACCTCAAGGCGTGACCTGCAAGCCTGCAGGACTAGTGTCTTCTGAGCGACTGGTAGTGTCTTCTTCCTGGTCTCCATCTGTATTTCTTGAAATGCATGGCTTTGACTAAGAAAGGCTATTTCTAATTTTTAAACTTGGATGCAGCCTGGCTTTTTAGTAATTCTGTTTACACTCCAAGCAGAACATAAGTGACTTTTTAAACCTATCTTTCTATCTCTTTGGGTTGCTCAGAACTACCATTTTTAAATGTGTGTTGGAACTGTTTGCCTTTCACTACTTCATGCAGTAACAGGGCTGTGGAGAATCGGGTGACCACCAGCGAGGCAGGCAGAGAGGCGGGGGTCCTGCACGCGCCGGTGAGTACTGTTTCCCTTCCGTGGGGAGCGATGGGCTCAGAGTGATCGGGTGGCCTGACCTGCTGGAGGGCCACCACAGGGCTGGTGAGCGGTGCAGAGCCTGTTTCCTCCACACTGAGGGGACAACAGCAGCAACTGGTATTCTGGTAGCTTTGGGGCTGTGGGGCAGTACTGAGGATTGAACCTAGAGCTCCTGCACTAAGCTACACTCCCATTCCTTTTTTGACTTCTGAGACAGCATCTCACTAACTCACTAAGTTGCCCAGGATGGGCTCAAGCTTTCCATCCTCCTGCCTCAGACTCCCAGAGTGCCAGGTTAAAAGTGTGCACCGCGGCTGAATACTACTGGTAACTTCAGGCCTTTGGTCACCTCTAGCTGTTAGCTCTCTCTCCGAGAATTAGAACAATGTCTCCGTAACATTTTAGGGTCCCTGAGTCCCACAGGCACCATGCTCCCAGGAGGGCACAGTTCTCTTAACACAGAAGAAATGTTGTCACCCCACAGGCGGGTGATCAGGTGACTTGCCCAGGACATTCCTCCAGGATGAAGATGTACCAGGGGCAGGGAGGACGCAGCCAACAGAGTCTCCAGCAAGCAGTGACCCATGCAGGTGAGGGCCTCAGGGTGGACACAAGGCTGGGGAGCGGCTAGGCGGCCAGGGTGGTGTCCCCTGATGAACACAACACACAGGGCCACAGTGGTGCCAGGAGGCTGCTCCAGAGAGACTGTACCTTGAGCAAGCTGGCAGAGTCCTACAACACTTGGGAAGCCAGGCTCCTGCCAGCCCAGGCGTCTTAAAATCAACATAAGCCAAGTACCCCTTTCACTGCGGTCTACAGGCAGCTCTCTCCTGTGTTTCTCTCCCAATTAACCATTTAAGAAGCGTTCAAAACCAGAAGGGACACTCCCAAGCCCTAAGAATTTCACACTAAAAGACCCTTGGTGTGATGCAGGACTACTTTTCATCAGGAGACGGTGTTGTTCGCAGTGGGGTTATGCCTTGATCTACCTGTCTACGCATTGCTGGCTCTTTTCTGGAACATAAACCAAGCTGTCAATCACTGCAAAATCTCACTAGATACATTTTAGTACGTTTTAGATGATACAATTTAGAGAAACATGTGTCAAGTGTCTCAAAAATGTCTGATTTGCTAAATGGTTTTAGCAAAGAGCCAAATGTTCCTCTTTCCTCCTCAGACTTCAGAAGAATGGGTCACTGTTCAAAGGCTCACTATGGTAATACATTTCACACAGATGCACACACGTACGGGAGCTTTCCCGACGGCGGCAGAGCCAACGAGGAATAACGGGAACATGGAAGCCCTGTGGAAGGAAGGGCAAGCCTGCAGTGGGGAGAAAGACGCACTCCTGCAGACCTGCTCCCGGGGTGAGGGGCACCGCCATGCCCACCCATCCGCAAACCTCCCACCTGGGGACCCCTGCACCACCTCCTCCCCAGGCATGCAGCCTGTCTGAAGAGCAGACTAATGTCCCATGCAAGGCCCTGTCCATGGCTGTAAATGAGCCTTCTAGAAATACTAACCGGTTCACAATGGAACAAACTCAGGGGACCGGACGTGGGTGGCTGTGCCCGTCCAGGCCTGGCTCACAAAACCCTCCAGCGCAGAGCTCCTACTGCATAGGGACGTCTCTCTGGAACTAATGTAAAGGGACGATAAACATCTGCCATCTGGGGTCTTATCTGTTCCGGTCTCACAACGGCATCCCAACAAGACAAAGCTGGAGGCCGCACCCCGCCTGAATTTTGTCACCTGACCTCTTCACACTGACTGAGTCTGTTCCTGGGCAACTCTGGGTCAGTTATGTCAGCTCACCTTTTCATCGTGTGCAGGATTATTTCTCAACTTTAGTTCTTGGCTTGCTTTATGGCAGAACACAAGCCCAAGATCAGCGTGCGCCCCCGTCACGGGAACTGCCTGTCACAGAGTGCTCTATGGGAGTCACCTCAGAAAGAAGCAAAGCTTGGAAGAGGTTTCTGGATAAAAGATCCTGGTGTCCCACGGAGGTGCACCACAGAGGAGCACCATGGAGGTGTCCCACGGATGGGGTCTGCGGGGCAGCATACTGACTCTAGAGTCCCATGGCCCCATAGCCATCTCCCCCAGGGCCTGAGAGACTGACCCAGTGCTTCCTTGTGCTAATTCAGAGTGGGCAGATGAACAATTCCCTCCAAGTGGAGCCATCACTGATTCCAGGGATTAAGATTCCACATGCAGACCATTTATTCCAAGCAGAGAATGACGACAAGCTACTCTCGGGTAAACAGAGGTGCTCCTCTGTGGGTTCAGGCTGTAGACTCCCTGGAAACCAATGTGTAAGCACCAGCATATCCAAGGAATAAACACCAGCCGCCGGCTCTCAGAAGAAATCCCCACAGACAGACACAGGTCCAGGACCCGCCACGTGAGCGGGAAGTAGCCTGTGCTGGCAGCGTGCTTTCTTCCCTCCTTCCCACTCTCCCTCTCATTATCTAAGCAGGAAGAAATGTAACTGTTCTTCCAGACTCTTCTCCCATCCTCTCCCCTTCCCTCCAAGGGCTGCATCCAGTACTTTCCAGCCACCTGCAGCGGAAGCAGCTCCAACAGTCCTGTGACACCCGCGAGTCTGTGGGGGTGACCTCGTGACGCTCAGAGCCACCCCGACATCATACAGTGAAAGCACCTCACAACACAGGGGCCCCTTTACGCCCAGGGCAGCCATCTTTCTGCTCACTTTGCGCCTCCTCGGCGACAGAGCTACAAGCAAAGGGCAGCCCACACTGCAGGCTCCGTCATCTACTTCCTTTGATTAGATCATCAGTTCTCTCTGGAGGCAGATCAGAGGACGGAGAAGAAGCACATGTGTGTGCAGGCTCAGATACCAGCAACCACTGAGAGACAGCACAAGGGGAAGAGAAGCATTTTCACACAGTGTGCTTACAACCTCTGTTTCGTCGGCCAGCTGCTCCATTTCCGGCCCTCTTTTGAAGGAAAGCAAACGGGCTAGGTTCAGATGGACATAAAGATGACCTTATCTCACAGCTCCCACGGAAGGGTATGCTAGAGCCCCAGGGGAGAGGTTTCTGGTCTTGCTTGGAGATCTAAAGGGTTAGCTCTCCTCCCTGATGCCACATCACCAGTTTTCAGTCTCTTCCATCTCTACAAAGCTACCGAGATATCCGAGCCTTCAGCAACACAGTAAAAGACACAGACCGTGGGTGCAGCTCAGCGGCAGACTGCACACTTAGCATGGGCAAGGTCCCGTGTTCACTCCCTGACACCAAACAGCAACACGGATGATGTGGGAAACTCTGCAGGGCCCTTCAAGCTTCCAGAAAACCCTTGCATCTGTGATCCTCTGTGAGCCTTGGACATCAGCTTCCTCCTCTGCAGGGGAAGCTGCTGCTTTCTTAGGTCTGGTCCTGCTGTCTCTCTCCACATCCCCCTGGTCACTGCTGCAAAGCTGAGACGGACCTGAGGCTCCCACCCACATGGGGCACCCCACCAGGTCTCAGGCCATCCAGTCCTTGCCCTGACCAGCACACACGGGAGGGCCACAGAGATGTCATCACCAAGTCCACTGGCCTGGCCTGCAGCTGGTGTAGGCAAAACAAGCTGCTCTTCTTCCCAGGGTACGAGGTGCCTACGTCTCCAAGGGCCTCCCGGACTCCCCCTCTTCTGAAAGCATGGCTAGGTCTGCAAATCTCTTAGCATCTGTGTCTCCTACTGCTGCGGTCACTTCTGGAAATTGAAGGTCCTGGGAAAGCCACACCAGGCCCTGCTGATACCCCGGGGTGGCTTGGAAGCCCACTGCTGGCCACCATCCAGGATGGGTCTATGTCTGGACAGCTGGACTCTGTGGATGTCTCACGACAGCTGTTGTGACACATGGGGGTGGGGAGGACCAGCCCAGGACCCACTGTCCACTGGAGTCCCACACAAGGCCAAGACCCTGCTGCTGTGTAAGGCTGATCCGGACCCGCAAGGAGAGTCCCTCCAGATAAGCGCAGAGCCAGGCTTGCCTCGGTCAGGACACCCTTGTGGTCATTGCTGACGCTCAGGAGGGTGGGTGCAGAGGGCCCAGAGCCTCCAGCTTCTTTGTACAGCCTTCCTCCCGAATGCCCCAATCCTCAGCGATGCATGGGCAGCAATTCACAACTCAAAGGGTGAATCCCTAGTGCCAGGCAGGCTGTGTGCAGCGGGTGAGACCCACTCCGTGGATGGGCACCCTTCAGACGACCTTGCTATGGGAGGTCCAGTAAACACAAGAATGTGCGTCGCCTGGGACCCGGGAATCTACTGTGGGGCTTCGTGCTGAGTAAAAAAGCAAGCTACAAGAAGAAAAAAGGGCACCACAGAGTAAACAGCCTGGATGCCCCTCAAAAGGGCAGGATGACAGACGAAGGGACAATTTTAAGGAACCTTGTACCACTAATTAAATAATCACTACCCAGGCTAAGCAGCAATGTGGAAAATGCTACTGACAATTTCCAACAAGCCCTGAGGGTTGTCCATACACAGCGGAAAACAAGGTTGGTAAAGATCTAGAAAAATGAATACAAATAATCTGTTCAATCGGTCAGTCAAGATGGGGGAGTCATTTTTTAATGATTATTTCCTATGGTATAATAACATACATGAGTGACAGACACTATGAAACAAATAAAATACATATTTTTCTTCAATTGAGGAAACATTGTTCCTGAAGTACTCAGGAGGCAATGAGACAGGAGAACCAGGTTTCTGATCAGCCACACGGGCAGCAGAAAAGTTCCACAGGCACAGTCAGGCGAGGACGTGAACAACACTGCGGCTCCAACTTTTTGACATTTACCAAAGTGCCGCTTGAATTATGCCCTGGAATGCAAGGAAGGCAGTCTACCCAAAAAAGGGGGTGGGGTGGGCGGGGAGAGTTTTTTGCTAACCTCAAAGTTTCCCTGAAACACAATCATGACACAGTCCGAGAACAAATTGCATGTACTTCTGCACAATTCTGTTTGCCTGACTTGGTAAGATGAGAGAGTATTTTTTTGAGTTCAAGACTCTCTTAAAACAGCCTTCTGTACAATGCGGGGGCGAGCTGAACTGCATTTCTTTCACTGGTTGGCAGGAAGGACAGGTGTTTCGGGCAACTTATGTGAAAGACAATCTAATCTTGACCTGAATTATACCTGCGAGGGAAAAAAGAGCTACTGCAGGTAAAGTACAAAGCTGGTCCTTACTAAGGTAAAGTGCAGACATCGTTATCAGGTGGGAAAATGCGTGGAGGCGGACAGAATTGCTGAGTTGCCTGCCTCAACCCACCAGAACGGCTCAGGACTGCTGGACTTCTCCAATTATTGCAACCCACCAAACTTGCAACACTTCTCCTTCAAGGGGAAAGAAAAAAGATCTGCCTCCCAGACTCACTCTACTGGGCAGGTTTCCCAAAGTGAAGTTCAAAGGGTTTGCCTACCACTATCCTTTAGAATTTGCCCCCAAGCCATTCTTAAAAGATGACAGGAGAATAAAAGAGTAAGAATGGCTGCAGGTAACAGGCAGCAGACAAATGGGTTACAGAGGAGGCCAGCCTGTCCCATTCATGGTTTTCCTGCAGCCATTCCCAATTAGACAGCTTAATTACAGACTTCAGCTGTTTATGGACTACAGCAGCCAGTAAACAACCAGGAAATAGCAACTCCCATCCGGGTCTCTAATTAAGCTGGGCCTGCTGGTGGGGAAAATGGTACTTGGTGAGTTTTAGGACTTCCTTCTTCCTGAGCTCTTAAGATGAGGATTTGTGCTTTGGGAGGGAATGCACAGTTCATTCCTTTTCTGGAACAAAATCCTTCTGCTCTACACTAGGCCAGCCTCAGGGGAACCCTGAACTTTGAGGGACCGGAACAGCACCTTCCTTCCTGGCCTGGGGCCATCATGGCCATTAGTAATCATTTTTCTTTGCGAACCACCCAGGGGAGCAGCCAGAATTAAGGAAAATGAGCCAGTATGAGTGAACAGAAGGTAGGAACTGCTATCGTGTCTCAAGTTTGCACAACACACTGCCGTCTCTATCTGGGAATGTAGTCGGAAACAGAAGTGTGAGTCTCTGGACACCGATGGTGTCCCAGGCACCCTAGAGGGATAAGGTTAAAGATGGTGAAGTTGCCCTGGAGGCTGAGAGCCCCCCTCCTAAGGGGAAACCAAAACCCAATGGACATACGGCCTGCAGGAAGAACAAGCTGTTTCTGAGCGACTGTGGGTCACTGAACCCCCTAACAGACAAATCATGACTCCACAGATGCTGATTTCCCAGAAGGGAAAAGGTCTATTCCTGATGATACCATCAATTCCTGGATTCCTCAAAACCTTAGAAATAATCCAAAAGGGCCATCCTAGAACAGCTTCACCTGCCCTAAGGGGGTTTGCTCAGCTCCAAGAAGCAGAAAGGGACGCCGACCTGGTGGTTGGATCTCACACACTCACATCCAATCAACTGAACACAGCAAGCTGAGCTCTGCCACTTTGCAAGAACAAGTGAGACTCCCGGTGCCACTTGTCAAGCTGACTGCATCTCTCAAAGACCCAGAAACACAGCAGACAGCCTGACCAATGAAGGTGGAGAGTGCTTGTGACAACCGGAACAAGCCCCGCCCATCATGAGGTCACCGGTTTATTTCCACATCTGTTTCTGAGCCTCCAGGCCAGCAGTTGCCCAGCAACAGCGGCCAGAGAAATAAACTCCTTTCCCAGCCTCCTCTTCCTCTGCCCACCCTGGAAACACTGGGATTCCCCGGGTTCTGTCCCAGACAGGCAGCTCTCATGTCACACAATCACCCTGGGTGAGCTCACCCACGTCCACAGCTGCTTCCTGACTTCCCAGGACCTTCACAGGGCACCCCACGCACCCCTGGGCTTGAGGGCTGCTCACCCCCACACACTTGCTCAGTACCCCACAGAACTCACACTCAAAAAATACACAGCCAAGCTAAACCCTTTTCCATCCTTCCTGTGAATGAGAACCGCCATTACCCATCCAGCTCCCGAGCCCACACCCACCCTCCAGTTTTGCCTCTAAGAGATCCAATCAGCTTCCCAGACCTGCAGGGGTTCCCTGGATCTGGATGTCTGAAGACTTGCTTGGTCGCCCAACGTCACAGTATAGGGGCACTGCCTGGCTCTCTGCACATGTCCAGATAAGGTCCTGGAGGCCTGAGCCCAAGACAAGAGCCTTACTGCCCTTGCTGAGGAAAACAGACAAAAACAGCACTAAGGGGGGAATGAAAACCCAGGGCCAACCTCATCCTTTGGAATCCTTCATTGCCATTCTTTCTTGCAAGGAAAATGTTCATAGTACCCAGCTCCACCTGATGTCAACTTCCAAGGGTAACATTCTTCAGCCTTCCCCACCTACACAGTACACATCTAGGCAACTGGGGTTCCCCGAGGCACAGCTTTGGAAAAAGGGTGGGGAAGGCCTTCTAGGAAAGGCCACGGATGACGCTGGTTCTTACTCTAGAGAAGTCACCGATCCAGTGGATTCCTTGCCAAACAAAACCAAGCTGTATTCTTCCTTCTGTCTTTGAGATTCAACCCACAGTCATGAAATGATGCTTCTTGACCTCAGACATCCTAACTGCTTGCATGATGGATGGAAAGAACAGATCCATTTTACGTACCAAAAGACGAACACATTTTTTAAGCAATTTGTCTTCCACCTGGGCCTATTACCAAGGAAGACAGAAGTCAGTCTTTTGAGGCAGAGGAGAGGAGTGGAGCTCGCTCACAGACCTGTGTGGCCTCCTCCTTCGTGTCCACTTGAGCAGACATTTTCTACTCCCATCTGCAGACAGGGAGCTGAGGACCAAGACCAAGAGGTTTAGGGTCCACACCATCACCACACAGTGAGGTGAGGGCAAGGTCAGCATCCAAAATGAGGACATCTGTCTCCAGGTCAGTGCTGGACCCGCTTATGCCCAGGGGCCCCTGGACCTCAGCTGAGTTTCTCACTAGAGGAAGATCATTCACACTTGGGTAGAACTAGTCCCAGAGCACTGCCAGCATCTGCAACAGAGGATGCAGCCCGGGGTGAGAGCAGGGCGACCAAGGACCCTGCGCTCTGGGTACCCATTCATCCACCAAAGCGTGCTAAGCACCAACCAGCCAGAATGTGGTTTGAATAGTAAGTTTCCTGAGTGGTATAGAAACTCCATTCTCTCTGAAAAATCAAACTTTTCAACACTTGGAAAAAATTATTATATTCTGACTGAGAGAAAAACCAGCATTCTCAGTTTCAAACTGGACAGCTTCTGGGAATGTAGAAAGTCTGTGAGCAAAAAGACACAAAAAAAAACGAGACAGAAGACTTACTCTGAAACAACACTGAGGAAGAAGAGCTTGCTGGTGTCTCCAGTCCCCCAGGAGGCTCAGCCTTTCCCTGACCATTCACAGTGTCTTAGACACATCTGCTCCACAACTCAAAGTGGCCGGACTGATTAGGAACCGTTTACTTCAAAGCTGGAGACTCAATTTTGACACAAAGTACAGTTTCCTGACTTAATTTTGAGGGTCTAGCTCCCAGGAGAAGCTGTAAAAGAGCTGCCTGGAGTGGGAGACAGTGTCTCATCAGGGTTGCCCTAGGGAACCTTCCAGAGCCTTGGCTCTCCAGAGTTAGAGAGTCCCACACACACGGCATATAATTATTACAATGAGGTTGCTGGTGTTTGCACTGAAGGCTCCGAAGGTTGTACACAGGAAATGCAAACACACACAGAGCACTTGTTTATACACAGAGCTCCAACGCAGTGCTTCCATCTATCAGTGCGCCAGCACAAACTCAAGCTTGTATCGCAGAATACATAGAATAAATGATTAACAGGACTCAAAGAAGAAATTCAGAAGGCAGACAGGAACCACTGCGAGAAAGCAAACGAAAAGTCCCACAGTGTGTCTTAAAGCCACCGACGAGGACGTGCACCCCACGCCCACGGATCCAGCTACCCAAGGCTCAAGCACAGCAGGACTCAGAAGCCCACCAGGCTTGCCCAAGTGATGGGCTACGAAAGAGACTGCACACCAAGCTCCTGATTTTTTAGGAAGCTGAGGCCCCTCCTGCAAAATCAGGGCAGCTGCTTCTTTTTCCAGCAGGAAGCTCCTGCTCCTTCCTAGAAAACAGCGATGCAAATCTAGACAGGAAAATCAAAGCAGCCGAACATGCTTTTCAAACCAGGCACCTCAAAAGGAAAATCGAGCAGATGAGCATGCAAGGTCAGCTCTTAAGTCCCTGGATTAAATCACTCAGCACTCTCACATGAAGGAGGTGACCAACTAAAGGCCAGGAGGGAGGACAGAAGTAGTCCCCAGAAAGAAGTCAGGAGGAACAAGAAAAATTGAAGCAACAGAAGATCCCCCCCTGAAGCCACCTCCTGCACATCCTTGTTCTACTTCTGCTTAGAAACAACGCCCATCGCACATGGCCATAGGATGACGCCAGCTGTATTTCAGATTTGCCGGCTCCCAGATGCCACAGTGTCTCTACAGCGTGCACCCCTGCAACTGCTATTAAGGTGGCTAAGCAAGGGCCTCACAGAGAGGAGCGTGGACTCAGCAATGGCGGGGACCCTGGCCCTGAGGGCTCCACCAGAAGATGAGGGTGGCTGGACAGGCAGTTTCCTGAGGATGCTGCTCAGGTGATGGCAGCTGAATTCAGAATTTTGGAGTAATTCTCCACAAAATACTGAAGGTCGGCTCAGCTTGCAGGTCCTTAAAGACAGTGTATCTTATTCTCACCTTGTGAATTAGTCAGGATCACAGGCATGACTGCAAACCACAGACAACAGTGGCTTCTCACACATTAATGAGATCTCGGGTTAGGTGATCCCGGGAGGTTGGTACACTGTTAGACCAGATCCCTTCCAATTCCAACATGGCGAGCCTTGTCCTGAGCTGAGACACGCCAACCATCAACACACGTGCAGATAACAGACGGAGAAAGCAGGGAGGAAGGGGAAAGGGATCCATCACTCCATCCACAAGGCCTTCCAGAAGCTGCCAAGAAAACACCTGCCGCAGATCTCACAGGAGTGCCCACATGTGCCAGCAGGAGGGCAGTGTGGAGGTCTTTATTCTGGGCAACCCAGCTGGGGACTGCTGTGACAACAACCTGAACTTAATTAGCACTGCCCACCTGCCCCAGGCGCGTCTAAGGATTTTTCCATGCACGGTCTCACTGAATCTTCATCACTACCTACAGTGTGAAGTAGGTATCACCATACCCCTTTCCCAGCCAAGAACAGCAAAGCATAGCAAGGTGAAGTGACCTGCCTAGACTCACACCGAAGTTGTGGCCAGGGAAGCTGGATCCAATGGGCTTATGGTGAGCCCCAGGATCACTGACCTCCTGGAAGAGATGGAAAGGGGAAGGACCCCACGGGCGAGGCACTTTCATAAAGAGGGGCCTTGGCAGACTGAATTTTGGCAGGCAGACCAGTCGTGTCAGGCATAACCAGGACCACTAGGTAGGTCCTTGGGCACCAACCAGGAGGCCAGCCTTCCTCCCTGGCGCTCCCTCCACCTGGCCTCTCCCTGGCTCTCTCACACAGCCCGGCCAGTCTTGGTTGGCCAATACATCATGCCTGACATGTGAATTTCTTTTTAATGCTCCTAAAGCAGCCCTTCCCGGTCCTCGGAGGACACTCCAAATTGTCCCTGGGATCTGGCAGCATGATTATCATCAAGTTTGCTATTTATTTACACACTGGAAGGAAAACATTCAAGCATTTTCAACATGCTCATTTGCAGGAGTAAATGAACCCTGCTAATGCTGGTCTCTGGTCCTGTGGATTTTCCTTACGTCTGCTGCCCGGGCATCTGGGCATCTCGGCTACATTTGCATATGAAGGAGCGTGACTGTGGACCTGTCAAAATATTTTTTGACAGGCTAAGGACGCGTTTGACGACATGGTTCACAGTTACCATAGTGCGTGTTCACAATATGTTTCCGCAATCTGCCCATCTTGCAGAGGCGGCCTTGTTTTGATGGGGCTGCGGCTGGCTGTCACTCGGCGTTCATACATTATGCAGACCCGCAATGGTGGGGCCATCGCACAGACTGCCGCTCAAATAATTAGGAGACTGCGGGGCTGAGCGTTGCCATGGCGGCACTGGGGACGGCAACCACACTCCACGAAGGACGAATGCACCCAAGCACACTACAATAGTGAATAAGCTTAAATATTAGCGTGAAACCTGAAGCATAAATCGCAACACTCTCCCAAACCAGTCCTCTAATTCTTTATCAAATACAGTTTACAAATAACATGGGTTTGCTGTGTCTTTAACATGACATGGAAAGATGCTTATGCCCGAAGCTACAAGCCCTATCTCAAACATCTTTAAAAATAATGGACAGAAAAATGTTTAGGAGGAATTCCACTTAAATAACAATGATGTGTGATAAGCCTCTGGGTTTTCAAAAAATAATTTTTTTCCAGTATGTGTTTTATTTGGCACAAAATCTTTCCACAGATCTATGGTTTGAAGTTTCACATTTGTACATTACCACACTGCTGGAAAAAATTAAAATGCAATGAGATCTATAAAGTGATGAAATAATTAATACCGGTTTTGGAAAATGACACTTTTAACAAGGCAACGAACCCCTCTTAGAAGTAGACATTTCACGTCGTCTACAAGGCCTACTCGTGTCAGATATCAACAGCCATGTCTTAAAAATCCCTGGCAGACGCTTGGTCCCCACGCCGGACAACTGATCTTTAGGCTGAACACCTGGTCCTCAGACTGGACACTCGGACCCACAGTGGACACTCTGCCCTCAAGCTGAACATGTGGTCCTCAGGGTGAACACTTGGCCCCAGGCTAATATTTGATCTCCAGGCTGGATACCTGGTCCTCAGGCTGCACACAGTCCTCAGCTGCTGATCTGAACTGAACGTCTCTGTTCTATTCTTCCTCCTGGTCCAGAGCACCTGGCTATGGCCACAGTTCCCCAGCCACCCGCCTCCCTCCTCATCCTCCACAGGTCTGGTCATGTCGCATCCCACCTAAGAGTGGACCATGACTCCCCCACTTCTCCACAGTTCCCAGATGCCGTCTCCACCTTCCCTGTGAGAGGCTGCTGAAGGTGCTAATGAGGCCTGCTTGCTGTCCTGCGGCACCTCCATCTCAGGCTTCTCTTCTGCAGAGTCCACTCCCCGAAATCCGAAATCCACACAAAGAGCTCTCGTCTGTCCCCACTGCTGGCCTGTCTGTGTCTGGGCTCACAGCTCAGCACCTGGGACACTTCCATTCTCCTGGCTGGGGACACCAGGCACAGCGCATGGCAGTGGTTAGGGCAGCCCGCCCTGTTCCACCAGCAGCTCCAGCGAGAGCCTTGCCTTTAGAAGGACTTCAGGGACAGCATCGGTGCCAGCACAGCTGTACAGGGGCGGAGCCTGCAGCCCATCCCCCTTGCAACTCACCTGCCCAGACCAGTCGATGCATCTGACCCACTGGGGCGGCGCTCCCCTCTCCTCCCACAGACACGGACACGCCTTGCCTGGCCCCAGAGCAGATGCGCCCAGCAGCCAGGCCGCATGCGAGGACCCTCTTCCTCTTGCTAGGTCCAGGACAGCAGCCCCTCTGCTCAGCTCCTCCCTTCCACCAAACTGTCATTTCCGCTCCCAAGCTCAGGCTCCCAGTGGTGGTCAACTTCCTCCCTCGAGTCAAGAAGATTCCAGGACTATTTCTCTAGTTCTGACCTTGTCCCCATCTCCCTTTGGCCATAATTCAAAAATGACACTAAAATCGCTGAGAAAAATTAGTGAGAAAAACTATTTTCCCTGTCTCAGCAATAAACAAGAGCCTTCATACTGAGTCATCTCAACTGGGAATATGGAAATGGGAGACAAGAAGCTCCTCAGGAGGAGACACAGTCTCAGTTGGAGACAGTATTTCATTATGCCAACCCTGGAAACATGGAGATGCACAGGCCCCAGCGCAGAGAAGAGAGTGCCTCACTCACATCACAGGAGACCCTTCACCCTGGACCAGCAGCGAGTGGCGGACCAGAGGCCACAGGCATCCACTACCTCCTGCGGGAGCTGCAGCCAGCCCCAGCCATGCCTGAAACCCAGCGGAGATGCCCTGTCCCCAAAGAGACTGGCTTTCTACGTAAGGAGTCCAGTGTCAGTTCAAATAATGACAACAAAAACAGTAACCCACATTATTTATTACTTTCCAATTTAGGATACTTTGGATTGAAAATGTACTTCATATGAACAATGAAAATAAACTTAATACACTTACCCAGTGGTTTGGCTAGTACTACTGAATTTCAAATATGAAAGCCCATAATGGAGTCTACTGGAAAAAAGCTAAATATATTATGACCCACAGGCTGCATCTAGCCTAGTACACGCTTTTCTAAAGTACATGCTTTCTGTGAAGTTTTATTGAAACACACTCATGTCCATTTGCTTCTGTACTTGGTACAACACAGCTGAGACACAGCCATACAGATGACCATCCACAGAGCCTAAAATCTCACCCTCTGGCTTTTCCCAGAAAGTGTTTACTGACTTATGCACTAGAACCTTTTCTTCAAGTACACTTTTTCCCGTTGGAAAAGAGGATTTTTAATTTCACTCAAGTTACCTCTTTTTATTTATTTTTTGGTTTTGTTTTTACAGTGTTAGGGATTGACTCAAAGGCCTTACCTAGCATGTTGGGTAAGCGCTCTACTGCTGAGTGACACCCCGGCCCCAAGTTACTTCTCTTTCAATAACTCTATAAGTAATACGCGTTCATTGGAGAAATCGTCCAGATATATGTATATGTGTGTACAGATAGAAATTTGTTTAAAATGCATATGGGTAATATACAAAACTACCGGGGGCACCAAACAAACTCCTAAATTATTTTTATCTTTTGTCTGAATCGTGAAGCCATGATTACAATGAAAAGTACACCGTGAAACTAAAAACTGTGCTGTCCTTCAGATTCCACGTTTGTCTCCAGCAGAACACGTCACAGCTGACTCTATGCAGGAGAGTCCTACAAAGACGTCCTAAACACACACCTGCCCTCACTAGCGTTCTCACCTTCTAATTCTCTTTGAAGTTAAAGTTTATAACAAGCTAAAATTTGCATCTAGGTGTAGTGGTGCATACCCGTAATCACAGCACGCTGGGAAGCCGAGGCAGCGAAATGGCAAGTTTAAGCCCAAACTGGGCAACTTAGCAAGACCCTGTCTGAAAGGAAAAGCTAAAAAAGGTTAGCAGTGCAGCTTATTAGTGCAAAGGCTCTGGGTTCAGTCCCCACAAAAACAGCAGCAGCAACAAAAAGCTAAATTTTGGTGACCGGTACTTGCAAAATCAGCAATTTAGTGGGGTTACTAGCAGTGTACCTGCAAAGCACGCTTTTCTCTTTCAGACCACCAGGACACACTGCTCCTCTGACAGGAAAAGTGCCTTTCCCCTGAGCATGCAGCTCCAACCTCAGCTTCACCAACTACTGTGACTTCCTCTGCACCACCCATGGCTCCCCGGGCTGGCAGGGCCTTCCTTTTTTCCAGTTTGGAGCACAGGTGCAGTACGTGCCCTGCTACTTATAAAGGCTTAGTCCCAGGGGCAGGAGATCCTGGGAACCCTCCAGGTAGCCCAGAGCAGTCAGGTCTGTGCAGAGGTCACTGATACCTTCTGAGATGTCAAAGTGGTAGAGGAAAAGAGCGACATGAGAAGTCTCAGTCAACCACTTTGATAATTCCAAGAGCCCTCCCCAGCAAAAGTCATATCTGCTGTGACCTGAGGGGCTGCTGCTGGGTCCCTCTGGCAGGACTTGATTTCCTCCACCCACTATGCAACACATTGCAAATGTCCCTCATTCACACAGGTACTTGAGAGCACACACATGCAAAGGGCAGAAAAACGCATCTTAAAATATTTAAATAATAAAGTATTTAGGGGTATAAATGGAATTATCCTACAGCAGGAAAAGAGTCAAGAATCACAGCAACATGTAGCAAAACAGTTTGTTCTTTTTAGTTCAAACCGCAGAAGGACATCTTCAGCAAAGTACTACTGCAGCTTCTCGCCTCTTATCCAGAGAGAATGCCACCAATCACCTAAGGACACATTCTCCAGCTACAGGGACATGGCTGGCAAAGACACAAGCCATCTTCAGCAGAGGGGAGGAGGCAGGAACACTGGACCACCCGGTACTGTGATGATCTCCTTCATACACATATAACATGCAGAGAAAGAAAACATGAGAAATGTTAAATCCAGGAGGTGTATGGTAACCCCCATCACGGTCGCTTCCCTGGTTCTTAGCATATGAACTATTCCATACATTCAACAACTAGGATGAAATGGTAAGAAGCTTCCTTTTGGCAGATGATCACTTGAGATGGTGGCCACAGAACTGACATCTGGCCTCTAGCTCCTCTATTTCACCTGGGAGTGGGCTGGCAGTATTTTGGGGTTGTCTGTTAGTAATTAGCAGTGATAGATCCCCCAAGACTGCTCGCAGACATACTTCGTGTGATCTAACATATCCATGAGACAGCTCAAATTGGAATTATCTTTAAAACGGAAACAGAAAATCTTCCTCTTGGGTACTATACCTTATTAAATATGACCTCCTGTTACCTTACAAACACTCAGGGTTCTATAAATATTGAAAAACAATGTAACGCTTTAAAAAATCTGATGCAGAAAGTAATGATTTGGCACGTCATTCAGTCTGAGAAAATGTCTAAAATGAGGGAAGCAGGGAGGACCGTCATTCCAGCCTGGGCCTACACCATGGCACCCCAAGCCTCAGTCACCAACATGCTCCACCCACAGAAAGAGTGTCTGGTGGGCAGCAGCACCCGATGAGGACCAGCAGCACAGAGCCACAGCAGGCCAGGGGTGGAGCCAGGGGCTGAGAGAAAAGTCCTGCAGCATCCCGAAGCCCGGAAGCAGCAAATCTCCAAGTCTCCACGCGCAGAACAAGCGAGGCCTAACAACCTGCTATTTCCACATTAACTAATTTTCCATCCCCGAAATGTGTTTTGCTGATGTTTACACAAGGAGGCAAAGCAGATCCCGACTTGCAGGCTGACGTCCACAGACGCCTTTGTTAAGCTCAACATCAAGCCACATCAAGGGCAGAGCGCCCGCCAGTCCCCAGCGCAGTGACCGCTCCGGCGCGCTCTTTCTGCAGCTGTCTTCTGAGTTCCTGAGGACAGCAAAGGCCCACTTATTTAAAAACATCGCCTCCACAACAGCCCAGAGAACGTCAGGCAGCCAACAAGCAAATGAGGTGTGGATTTGCCCCCTGCCCCAAGGATGTCCACACTTGCGTCTACCCTCTCCTGTTTTTCTTAACCCAAAACACTCCAATTCTGCGATGGTCGCAAGCCAACTTGCTGTTCCCCTCCTGTGGTCCTCCGCGGTACACGTGGGGAAGGCGAGGAGCTTGTGTCCCCAGACCTGGTGCCTGCCCCTGTCCCAAGCTCCTTCTCTGAAGCAACTCTGACTATCAGAAGGGACAGAAGGATCCTACCTACGTCATACAGTGACCACCCAGCGCGTGTGGACACAAAGCAACCGTGTGCATTCCCCGAACTCTCGCACAAGAACAGAGTTTGGGATGTCTAAGAGTGCTAAGTACACCTGGGCGGATGTTAAGTGCTCCACTCTGGCAGGCTGGGGCAGCCATGGACCGCTCAGTGGCCCTGTCCAACTCCGGCACAGCCAGCCCGGACACGTGGGACAGTGGGATGGACGTGGGGAAGAGAATGGCCTCCCCGCAGAGCCCTGGCTTGAGCCACCTGCAGCAGAGGCTCACTGTCCCCGGTTCAAATCCCAGCTCCACCACTTAACCGGCCTCAAATCCCAGCTCCACCACTTAACCGGCCTCAAATCCCAGCTCCACCACTTAACTGGCCGTGTGACCTGCGGCGGATCGCTCCCTTCCCTAAGTGGTAGATCTCCTCTGGGGAAGGAGAGGTGCAGCCTGTACTGATTCTATTACCTTTCCCCTTGCTGTTCTAACATGTTACCACGAACTTGGCAGCTTGACCAGCACACGTTTCTCCTCTCACACCCAAAGGTGGAGTCAGCTAAAATCACGGCGTCTAGGGCTATGTCCCTCTGGGAGGCTCTGGGGACATCCACTTCCTCCCTTGTCCTTGGTCCTTGGCCAGTCGCCCCTGGGCCCCGAACACCGCATCCATCCTCACCCTCCTCTCACTCCAGTCCAGAATCCCATGCTCTGTGATAGCCTTTCACAAAGACCCCTGAGATTACAGCTGGGCCCACGCAGATAATCAGCCCCTTGTACCCTGCAAAGTAACATACTTAAGGTTTTTAGGGATTGGGATGAGAACATTCTTGGGGGCCATTATTCTGACAACCACAATCACCCTCCAGATTTTTGTTTCTGTTTTGAGAGTTAAATGAGATTATACATGCCACAAAACAAAAGCTCAATACAATTTAAATATCATTATCTGCTGCTTATTAATAACAGTGATTAACAGCCACTATTAAAATGTAAAGTCTCCCAAGTTCAAGCGCTTGCAGTACATTATCTAAATGCAAGCGCAACAATGATCTTATTAGAGAAAGATAAAATAATTAAAGCCTTTTCAGAGTATAAATCCTTATCTTGAAGCTTCATGCCTGAATCCTGCCTGTACATTTTTGCATGAATGTAAAATGGGTCTACAGGAAAGTAATGGCCAGAAAAAGAAAAGCCCGGCAGGAAGCCAATTAAATTGGACAGATCCAGGCTTCAAACTGCCAGAAGGGACCAGGTGCTCTGAGACAACAGAACCATTCACAGCTGCTGGCAGAAGAGGTGCGGGGACCACAAAAGCCAACTGCTCCCAAGATCACCCACAAAAACCCACTAGAATTTCTCAGCTCCACGCATTTCTGTAACAATGAGACTGCAGCCATTAGCATCCTGGGGATCTAGCACTCTGATCCCAAGCAGAACACAGTTCAAAAACTCACAGTAACTGATGGGTGCGATGGGTCTAAAATCATAACTGCAGGTACAGTCACAGGAAGCAAAAATTGTGCGCAAAGACCAAATGTACACAACCCTTGCAAAACTGTATGTGTGATTACACAAAGCCCCCTTCAAATGACAACATCCTTGGAACTAAACAAGTCCTCCTTTGGCTCATCCTCACTCCTCCCACCCACAGGCCCAGGGCACCACCCAAGAGTGATTCCAAAGCCACACGCTTAGCATTTAAATTCAAAGCAACAGCACCCATACCCTAACCCCACTGGCGTTCATTTACTTCATAAATCCAATTTGAGAATGTTATTTTTTTTTAAATCCCAACAGAAGGTAAGGTGTGTTGCTGCCCAAACTTTTTAGGTAGGTCACAGAAACGGAGATTAGAACTCAAAAGCAAAGGTTTTTTTCTAACAACAGTACAAGCATGATCGAGGCTCAACACCCTAACCCTCCCCTTAAAGTCAGGGGTTTTAAAAAATGTTTGTAGAAAGAGTAACTTTCTGTGCTTTAGACACAGCAAAATCTAATTCTCTCAACATTTTAACCTAGTTTTTAAAAAGCATTATCATAATTGCTGTTCCCCATCTATGCACACACATTTGTTCTATTTTCCCCCCCTACATTACAATTAATCCTTAAAATTACAGTCCCCTGGTAAGGCTACTCGAGTGTGCCAAAAATGAAAGCAAATGTTTGCCTTCTTTGCTGCAAATTGGTAAAATGTAAGCCCTGCCCAATCCCTGGAGGGCTGGTATGACTTTGACTTTTCAATTCATTCAAAGTTAAAAAAAAGACAGATTCTCATTTGTTCATGGCAAAGGCATCTCAGGGAAATTAATAATGGTGTTTAGAAGTTACACAATACATCCCCCTCGCTACGCGGGTGCAACAGTAAGGATGATTTCCCCAAGCTTTTGTGAAACTACAATGATTTTTTTTCTTAAGTGCACACTCAGATTTTGTTTTCCACTATTAATTTTTTAAAATCTGTTTAAAGCGAAAACGATTCTTAAAGGTCTACTCTGTGCCAGGAACCAAGTGATCTCCAATTGAACTCAGCTGGGCAAGGTGGGCCACAAGCTATGACTCTATGTTGGTTTCTCCACAGCCACACGTGGGTCTTGTTGAACAGGCTGAAGTCATCTAGGGCAAAGGGAAGTAGGCAGAAAATGACTATGAGGTCAAGGGCCACGCACATTTTACAGGTTTCTATTTGTTTACCAAGTTTTTCTCCAGAGAGCTACCCCAGGGAACATTTCTTCCCTTAGTACAAAAGGGGAACCCTGTACGTGTCCTTGCTATCTCAGGCTCTTAGTTTCTAATATTGGTCTTGAGGATGAGGTAGGAAAGAAAAAGTCACTTCATTTTAATTGTTTATTTAAAAAGTCTAAAATATTTACCTATTTGCCTCTTTTGTTCTCCCTTTATGAATTCTGTGCCCACTGCTTTCTGTTGGGGAATTTTTCTTGTTTCATAAGAACTGTTTATGTGCAAAGGACCGTTCTTTAGCATATGTTGTAAATCATTTTTATTTCCCTTCTAATTTTGCTTAAAGTGTATGTGATGTTCAAAAGGTGTTCATTGCTCCACCTATTATCGAAGCAAATCTCTTCCATTTATATTCCACCTCTGATATCCACCCCAGTACACAACATTCAAGAAGGTTCACTGTTTTATGGGGTGAGGATGGTTTTTGGAATGGTCATAGCCAAAGAGAGAAAAATAATAAACCGACCCCATTTCATGACAACCGAGCTCCCTCAAAGGCAGAAGGCATAACTGTCCGATGAGGTCAGGGAGGCACAGACAGCTGACCGTTGCCTTAAAATTCTTTCCCTTGACATAAAAAATAGGCTACCACGGCTCAGAGATGAGCTGTAACGCCAAGTGGACGCTTGATTCACGTTCACAGATAAATTTAGGCAGAGTGTAATAAATTCTCCACCTAAAGACACTAGCAAGACGATGCTTTGGAAAAACTCTCAGGCTGGGAATAAAGACGGGCTCATTCCAACCTCAGGTCGCCTGAGATCATCCCAGCTGAAAATACGGGCCGTTCCTCTGTACTAGACTGTGAGAGGCAGGGCAGACACGGGACGGACGCTGGGGTCTGATGTCCTCTGGAGTCGGCCTCTCCAGGTCCCAGCCACGTGACCTCACATGACCCAGCTGCTCTGTGGTTGTCCCTGGAATGTGAGGCCCACGTGGTAGAAGTGACACACGAGTTATGACCATCGAATGAGGGGCAGAGGCTGGGCATGCAAAGTGGCCCTGGACACGTCCACTGTTCACAGAAGAGGTACTGGTCTTTTGCATTTTATGAGTGGAGAAGAAAAAGCAGAGAGAGATCACTTCCCTCCAGGGACATCCTTTATGTGAGCACATCACACACAGGCAGAAGTTCCCTTGGACTTGTGCTGTTTGGAAGTTGATTACTGCAGGCAAGAGAACCAAGTATGTACTACAAGACCACATGTGGCACTGTAAGTAAAAAATAACTGAGTTCAACAATTAACAGTCAAAGAATCAGATTTATCCCCTACAAGGGAAAGAAATTCTTTTTTTGTTCTATCTTGCACAAAAGACCAGTACTGAGTTCCGGGTTAATCAACCTAGCTTCTTCCCCAAGCCTGTGAACTAAGTACCCCTGAGCCTGCCACACCCCAAACCCCAAGCCAGCCTGTGCTGGGGCAGAAGGGGGGCAATCCACACTCCTGAGGATGGTGGACCCTCCATGCTCCGCATGTAAATAAAACTGACCTAGGATTTTGTACCTAAAACACACCAGGGACAACCCGCTGCCATGAGCGAATGAAGGAAGCCCCCACCCTTTGCCTTCCTCACCTCCCTCAGCTACAACAGCCTTCCTTCTCCTCCCAAATCCATCCCTCCCACCACAGGACCTTCACATAGGCTGCTCCCCCTGGGAGGACACACAGTCGCTCCAGTGAGACCTCAGGAAGCTCACTAGGTAACTCCCCCTACTAAAACCCTCTCCTCGTCCCCAACCAGCCTCTGTCCTCTGAGCAACACTGACTGCACTACACACTTTATGGTTACTGGGTGACTGTAGCCCGCGATGCCCTTCATTCGAGACTCCAAGCAGATTGCCAGCACATTCACAGATGCTCAATAAACCTCTGATTGAGGAAGTCAGGAACAGAGGCCAACAGGGAAAACTCAGGTGCTTTTAGGAGGGAGACGGAGACACGGAGACATGGACACACACACACACACACACACACACACACACACACCCCCTTCCAAGGATTCTGACTCATCCATAACATGCGCAATGGTCAAAGGATTCTTGCAGACCACTGCTAGCCAGGTGTCACCCAAGCTGCCCATGCAGGCGCTGGACAAGGCCACCCTCGACACAGAGCTGCTTATGCTAATTCACTGTTAATTACGCCTCTCTCTGGCACTGCAGGAGGGGAAAGGTGCTATGGGGAGGATGTGCCAATTAGGCCACTCACAGAGGAACACTGCAGAGTAATTACTAGTTTATTTTAGTTCTTCCTTTAATTTATCAGATCACCTGGAATAATAGCAAGCAAGTGGTTCTCTTTACCTGTAATATTTTTTTCTCCTCCATTCAATTTCTAGATATTCCCAGGGAGAAGAGGAAAAGATAGAAATGTCCAGAAGCAGAAATGTGTTAATTTAGCTAGAACTCATCCCCGGCCTGCATCTCGAGGGGAGCAGGCTTTCTCGGCTTTGGAACCCAGTCTCTCTCCCAGCCGATAGGGTATCTCTCATTAATGGAGGCTGGAAGTTTGAGGAGATAGAGCTCTTGACATGCACATTAAGTGAACGCAGATTACAAGGTGCAACCCACTTATAAGTAGCTACCAAATTATAAGTTCCCCACATCCTCGGGGCTGTTTGTCTGCCTCAATAATTTCATATCCGAAGTGCTAAATACAAAACCACTTTGTTACAATTTATATTTACTGGCCAACCTCACCCTGGGAAACCAGGTAGAGTTCACATCAGAAGAGCATCCCGAGCCTTAACTGGAGAAGCCTCATGAGTGAACGCTGAGAGGTGACAGAGATACCTCTGCGGATGGGGCACTAGGATGAAGAGAAGCTGGGCTGTGTGTCCCCAAGAACATGGTGTCAGCTGGCCGAGATCCCTCCCAGCACGCAAGCCTGCGTGGGACTCTCAGTACCAGCTGTCTGGCCACCTCGTGCAGAAGGGGCACCAAGGCACGGGCTCAGAATTCCCAAATTCCACCCAGCAATTCTTATACTAATTTCAAGCATCTGCGGGTTCTAGAGTCCTGGGGAAACCTGCCTAGAGTCCTGCTCGTGTCCCCTGGCACCTGAATACGATTAGCTATTAAGTGTGTATTTGTCAGTTTTAATAAGCACAAAGGCAAAAACCAATTCACAGATCATCTGAAGGGTCCAGGCACGAAAGGTGCTGCCCCTGAGATCTCATTAAGGCGCCAAGAGCCCCAGATGACAGGAATTATTCACTGCAGCCCGAGCCCCCTCATTATGCACAAGCATTACACGCCGTGGAGGGCACCTGGGCCCACTTCAACCAGGCTGCCACCCCGGGGCACCACCTCCACGCCGGGACAGAGGTGCCATCAATTAAGGAGCACCTGCCAGGATGAGAGGAAATAAGTGCCAGTGTCGAGCCGGTTCAGCCCTCCCTTCCAGCCAGCAAACCCGCCCAGTGTACACCCAAGAAGTAAACTCCCTGGCCTCGCTGAGAAAAGAAGGCGTGGGAGATAGCAAGCAATTTGGAAAACAAAGTCCTGAAACAGCGCTAGGATTACAATTAGAAAATAAAGCATGTCTGATTGTTCTCCAGTGAGACTGCAGGCGGCAGACTGGAATAATTCTGCATAATTATTAACATCAATATTGACGGAGGGCAGCCTAGGAGGGCATCTGCTGTGCCTGGTGTCTGACCAGCAGCTCGAGACACGGCCTTGGTCCTCAAAGGCCACACCCCAAACTCAGGAGCTGGCAATAGGAGGCGGGTCCTGAAACCGGGGCAGATGGGGAGGGCTGCACATGTGCACACGTTCATGGGAAAATTCCTACAAATGTACGAAATGAAATCATATTTATAATTCACGAGTGCTCGTTAAAGAAATAAAGGCATTTACACTGAATCTACATGTCAGCAGAAACCAGAGGCTGTAGCATACATACGGCTTTCTGTGCAGCGGGGCTCGCCTGGTGCTCACCGAGGACACCCAGATGCACTGGGCCTCCCGCACAGACAACACACACTGCGAGGGAGACTCTAATTACACAAGTCCCTCCTGCAGGCCTGGGCGCCGCACTAGGTACACAGGCGCCATAAATCACAGCATGACCGGGATCAGGGACCCCTCCCCCTCCTGACCACGAGGTGTGTGCAAATGTGGGCGGACCAGCTCCTTACAGACAGATGTTCCTTACAAAAACGCTGCAGGCGGCCTTGAGGGTGACTACGGGGACCAGGGTCTTTCCTGCACTGCTTGATCCAATCTCCAAAGCAGACTCTATCTCCCAAGTGTTACGTGGGTCATAGGAGAACCAAACCAAGTCCACCTTACAGCTGCCTGAGGAGGCGGTCCCCAGAATGAGAGCCTGGAAAACAGGGCCCCCAGGGGACACCTGGGCCCTGCTTCAACCTCAGCTTGCGGCCAGAAGGCCGGCACAGACCCTGCTCCTGAGGTCGTCAGTGCTCAGGTAAACGTGGGGAAGCTGCCTGCTGTGGACTGCACCGAGTAAGACTCGGCCGCTGAAGCTCTAACACATGGTGTTGGCAGCAACTGTGGGCACAAGTGAGGACCTCACTGCAAACATAACTTCTCTCTGGCACAGAGTCAGGAATGGTAAAATGGGGCGTCCCACCAGCTGGGCACCGAGGGGCAGAGAGGAGGAGCCCTCAGCTGCTGTGGGAGCTGTGCAGACCAGGGACAGGGCAAGCAGCAGCCCCTCGCTACTCAGAGTTAGACCTGGGGACCGTGTGCCACAGGCACAGCCTGGGCGGGCTTCCTCATGCCCCACCTGCCCCCCGCCCCATTTGTTTTCACTGTCCTAAATCTCAAAGAATGCTGCGCACTCAGCAATGGCTACTTCTCCACCTGCTGCTGGGGCTTCCTGCGCCTTCCCTGCTGGCCGGCCCCACGTCCTAACTCCCCAGCGTTCCCCTGTGGGCTCTCCCCCCGGGACACCATATCCCTGTTCTTTCCAACCTCGGTCACTTGAGCTCCAACTTCTTTTTCTCTCCTAGGTTCCCACAGAACTGACAGTTGCATCAGTGACCAAGAAAAAGGGATTGGAGCCACCTTACAACCTGGTCACCGATTCTCCCGGCCTGGCAAAAAAACAAGCTTCCAGAAAGAAAGAAAATTACAGGGGCCTCCGTAATAAGCGGCCTTCGAGATGGCTATGCTCGGTGCCAAAGCACTTTGGCGTGGGACTCGGCCATCGATGCCTTCATCGATGGCCTCTGAAGGGTTCTCCTGTCATTACTGTGATTGTTGCTATTACTACTGCTGCTGCTTGTAGTGCAGGTGCTATTACTATCCTTTGCATAGTCCCTGAATTAGAGGACGTGGGGACAGTGTGGAGGAGGTTGAAAGGTTTGGTGACAAGGGCAGACATGGCAGCTCAAACATTTCCTTGCGTCCTGTTAGAGCTTGGTTCTTTTTTTTTTTTTGGTGCTGAGGAGCAAACTCAGCGCCTTGCGCTTGTTAAGCCAAGCACTCTAACCACTGAGCTGAACCCCCAGCCCCACTGAGCTTGAGTCTAACCACCCTCATTTCTCCCCAGCCTCCAGCAGACCGACTCCCAATCCTCCCATCAGTTACTTGTCATGGAAAATTGCGCTTCTCTTTCCCACTAAAAAAACAAATAAGTACAAAAATAAATTTTGGGTTAGAAGCCAAGCCAAGTAGCAGTGGGGCCTCGGGACTCAGGACACCCTGTTCCTCTCTGCGTATCCATCATCAGCTCCCCGACATCTCCCGTCCTTGCGGAGGGCGGGGCCGGTGACATGGGAGAGGCGGCAGGAGGCCCAGCCTGACACTGGGCAGGGGAGGCCACTGGCACCACGTGGGACCCAGGGCTGGCCACTCTCCTCACAGGTCACCTTCGGGCCCCTGGCGTGGCTCAGCTCCACCCACCGAGGGCCCTACCTGTGGAGCCCCTGCCAAGGCGCCCAGCCCCGGTAACAGCAACTAGCAGGCTCCTTCCTGAGCTGGGAGCTGGATTACAGGGCGGGGGAAGACACAATGGGACTTTACAGACTCCAGCCACCAATCCAGCTGCTCCAACCCAGACAGCTGTAGCACTGTGTGCCAACACCATTGCCCTGTGGGAATAAGACTAGAAATGCAGCAGAGGGAGGAAGCCGGCTAAAGCTCGGCCCAAGGGCACTTGGAGGGAGCAACCATGAAGTCCAAAATAAAGGTGAGCTGGCCGAAGGTCTGCATGGTCTAGATGTGGGAGACGATGCTAACAGGCCAGTGCCACCTGCCCAAGCTCAAACTGTGTGTCCTCAAGGCCCAAGGGCCAACGTCTGGGGACACCACGTCTCCAGAAGGCCACGGGTGCTCACTCGAGGCGTTTTTAGAGCAAGGTGAGCTGATCTACGTACATTTTCTGCTTAGCATGTTTTCCAAGAAGCAATATTTGGATGCAACACATACCAGACACTATTTAAAAAGAAAAGTCTAAAATACCAATAAACGCTCAAAGAACGCTACCACTTTGGTGCGTGAGCCTGGACTCCCACCTTCCTCCTCTGCCCACCAGGCCAGCAGCTTCCCATGTACAGGGAGCCCGGGTGGAACCCCAAACTGCCCTCCCAGCATGCCAGGTGAAGGGGTCTCACAAGGCCCAGGCCCAGCCCCACTGGGTGACGGAGGAAACAAAGGCTGAGAGAGGACACAGGTCACCCTGCATCCTGGACAGCAAGTACCATCAGCCTGACAACAGAACATCCCTCCTCCCACCCTGGCTCAGGGGCTTGCTCCCGACTGGGGGCCCTCAAGGAGGACAAAGAGGACTCTGTGACAGGAGCTGCGTTCCTAGCCAGACCGCATGCATAATAAAACTGTGTGCTGCTCTTCTATAAAACCTGTGGGTCCGGCCCAGGACCGTCCTTTGCATGGCTGCGGAGAGCCCAGGTCCAGGCGAGGAGATAGGCCTCTGGGCACAAACACTTACTGTGGCCCCATCCTGTTCTATGCACAGGATGGAAACAAATCATCATATGATGAATCCCTCTCCCCTGCCAGGCCGCTGGCCAGATGAGAGAACGCATGCAGAACAGGTTTGTAAACAAGTATAGTTTAAGGTAAGAGATGCTAGTCCTGCTTCAACATCCCCTGGCACCCATAATTACTTCTAATATCCAGGACTGGTTTTAAATTCAGCTGTGAAATGTAGGATTCACTGTGACGGCAAATTTAGAAAAAAGGCTCCTTCTTCTAGACCAAAAGCCAGGCCTCTGAAAGGCAGCACAAGTGGTTCCGTGGAGGCAGATCCCAGGCTCTGAACTGCCGCGAGCTATCCAAGGCCACCTCGGCCAACACCCTCCCTCCAAATCCATCCCAGGAAGAGAAGAGAGTGAACCGATCACATTCACTTTGTGCAAACAGGTTCTACTTGTCTCAAACACAAAGACATCACAAGTTCTGGGAGCTTGTGCAGAACAGGTGCAGCCCTCTCACCTGCCTCCTACCTTGGATTCACCAAGAGCTTAAAAAAAGAGTTGACTGGGCAGCTCCAAGTACATCTGCACAGTCATGCCAGGGTGCTAGATGGTGAGTCAGCCTCTGGCTGGCATGAGCCCTGCATCGCACCCTAGAAGAGGCTGGGCACGTGGCCGATCCCCAGAGCTGCCTAGTATTTATCAGTGTCCACAGAGCTCTTCTCTGCAGACACTAACATATTTGCTTATTTTGTTGTTTTTAGGATAAGATGGATACTTAGTAAAGCCTAGACTATCCCCCAAAGTAGAAAGAACGTCCTAATACCATGAGGCGGCACATCTTCAAGTCTGCAGAGAGCATTAAACAACTGCAGCTCTGTTAACCCCCAACCTGGAGCTGCAGGAAGAAGCTGGTGCGGCCTGCGTTGCCATGGAGACACGGGCACATTGGGTATCCGGCTTCCTTTCTGCTCTCTAGACCAGCGCCTGGAATTCTGCAGCCATCGACCAATGGCTGGCTGATGACGAACATGTGCTGACCGGCTCCAGCTGGCAATGTTTTTAAAAGCAAAATGCTCATCGATTTCCCCATTTCTGATTTGATGAAGAGTAAGATGAATAATAAGAATTTCCTGAAATGCTGCTTTCTCGTGGTCTCCTTTAAGTTGTCTTAAAGGTTTGCTGCATTCACCTGTTAGGCATCCACAAACTCGTTCCCCAGCGGGGCAGGAGGGAATCAGTGATGCACTGAGACAAACGACCAGGTGCCAGGTGATACCTTGTTGAACGACAGGCCCGCAGGGCCAGCGAACTCAGGTGAAGGACAGACTCGACGGCTGGACCAAACGCTGTGAAATAAAGCTTTGCTGAGGGTTCGCTGGGCAGACTTGGCACAAGGACAGACTCCCAGAGCCTGGTTTCCTCCCCTGCCAAGTGAGGACAGTAACAACATCAATGAAAACCACTGACAGCAAACGCACAGCACCACATCTGAACAAGGGCAAGCACTCAGCAAGGCTAGCTGGCCCCATTTATTTTTATTATTATTGTTATTGCTGTTATTATTTTCCTGTATTACCTGCCCGAAGAAATAGAAATGTACAACCAGAAACAAAAGAAGTCAAAAAGTGACAAGCCATAATCCTTTTATGCTAATCAGGGAAGGAATGATAAATTCGAACGAAAAATATTTTTAAATTCTAGTCCTGATGACAGATTCTAAAAATTGCCCCCATTCTAAAGGTACTCATTGAATTTATCTTTTAAAAACGAACAAAGTAATTGCACGGCTAGAGACCGTGTGACAAGAGCTATCTGCTGTGTTTTTTCCTCTAAATTCTGACAATTGGGTATCTGGTAATAATCAGCTTTCCAAAAGCAACAGCAAAGCCAACTGGGAGCAAGCGCTGACACACGGCTCGTGGAAGTCGGGAGGAACAAGGGCAACGGGAGTGGGCTCCTCGATGGTGCCTGTGTAGGGCTGCGCACCCCGCCCCGGACCCAGACACAGAGACGGAACTCGAAGCTCCGGCAACCAAACCGAGACCCAGCTGACCCGGGCAATTGCCGAGGGTTCCAGGACTCAGATTCCCCTGAAGCATCAGGCTGCCGAAGTGTCCTGGAGGATGGGAGGGGAGGCGCGGAGGGGCACTGGACAGCAGGTACCAAAACGCTACAGCCAGGAAGGAGGAGCAAGTCCTGGGGTGACGCAGCGAAGCGGGATGGACGCGGTTCACAGCAACTCGCCTTACATTCCACCATGGCTGGAAAAGAGACTCTGAATGCTCCTAACACACAGAAATGCTGAATGTTCAAGGTGGCAAGACACTAATTACCCTGATTGTTACATGTCCCAAACGTGTATCAAAATAACAGTGTAACCCAAACATTTTTTAGTTCCCGCACACCGAGATCCAAACGGGGGGCTTCGGCGTGCTCCATATGTGTTTGCTAAGTGACTTAATGTAGACAGTTACACAGTTCAGGCACTCAGGGTAGTTTTAAGTCACAGGAAATCCTTAAAAGCTGTGGACACAGGGGTTGGGGATTTAGCTCAGCGGTTAGAGAGCTCGTCTAGTAAGCACAAGGCCCCGCGTTCAATCCCCAGCACCAAAAGAAAAAAAAAAAAATCTGTGCACACATCAGCAAATGCAATTTTTGTTAAGATACTTTCTCCTTGGTATACAAAGAAAAATGTTAGATGCTGGAAAGTGTGAAACTTTCAGATTTTTAAAAATTTTGGTTTGGTGGTGTTTCCTGAGACAGGTACCCTCTATAAGCAGCTAGAAGCTTCCATGATGGCTTCAAGCGACACTGCAACAAATAAAACACAGTGCACATTCTGGGACACAACACCCAACACCTGCCACTTAAGGGGGGAGAGATTTCTTTTGGCTCATGGCTCCCATGCAGGTGGCACTACAGAGAGCAGCAGCTCACGGTGTGGCAGGCAGGAAGCGAAGAGACAGTAAGGCAGGAGCAGGTAAGAGACAGACCCTGCCCGGCCGTGACCCCAGTGACGACCCTTCCAACCAGACCCACCGCCTAATAGCATGTCAGCTGCAAACCCCTCAGCGGACGAATCCACTGAGGAGTACAGCACGCCCCTGACCCGGGCGCCTCCCAAAAGTCCCACCAGTGAGCGCACGAGGCTTTGGGGGGACATCTGGACATAAACCATAACAGGTGGGGCGCAGCTAAGACGACCCAGAGCGCACCGAACTCCTGGGGCCTGGGCCTCCACACGCGTGCGGTGGCACACCACAGAAACGCATAGTTTAGCAGACACCTGTCGCCCACCGCGGCATTTAACCCAGCAACTCTGAAGTGAGAGCTGAATAACCCAGGAGCAGGGAGCATAAGGAACTGAGAACAAGCTCTAGGCAGTTCATTTGTAAGCTCTTGTGGAGGGCCAGGGCCTGGGAACGACCGCCTCGCCAGCAGCCTGCACCTCCACCGCCCTGGGCACACAGAGCTCAGGGAAACAAAGGTGACTGCCTTGCAGGTGGAGGCGCATGGCTGGCGGGACTTCACCGTGTGCAGCCCCCTCCAGGAAGACCTCACGGCTCCCCTTGGGTCAAGGTAGGCTGCTGTGGCACTGCTAATCACACCACTTCCACGGAAGCCGGAGAATGCCAACCCCGCACTGAGCGGCTGCGCGAAGCAACACACAATGGCGCTTCTAAAGAAAACCCTGACCTGTGGTCCTCCGTCACATTTCTAACTCCCACCTAGCTGCTGCTGAATTACTCTGAGACGGTTCTTAGCAAAGCAAACAAATGTAGAAATTATCCCTAGTTTTCAAAGAAGACTAAAACTTTTGCAGGTAGCCTTTGCCACTTGGAACTGCTGTCAACAGCTGGTGTTTGTTGACTGCATATAAATCATCAGCTATAAAGCGCGCTGGCTTCAGGCCGCACACACACACACACACACACACACACACACACACACTTCCGCCAGCCCAGACAAGGACAATCACTCTGTTTATACGTCTCACTCCCTCCATCTACTGGCAGCTGCTGAAAACGAGTCTCCCACAGTCCAGGCCTCGATTTTAAAATGCACTGACAGATCTGCACAGCATTACTTTACTTAATTACAATTAATAGGATTTTTTTGAGACAAGGTCTTGTTATGCAGTCCAGGTTGGCTTTGGACTCAATATGTAACCCAGGCTGGCTTTAAACTCACAATCCTCCTGCCTCAGGCTTCCCAATTTAACAGGTCACACTTATTTATCAAGAGCGAGACAAAAGGAGCAGACACATTGAAACAATTGTGAATCTGTACACAAAGATGACGTCTAGACTTCAACAACATTTACCCGCTAGGAATACATTTCTAGTGTCCTGGACAGAGGCGGACAGGGGCATGGTGGGTTAATGTCACCATTTCCGGCCCCAGGGGACCTGCTTCCCCAGAAGCCTGATTTTCTAAGCTTGTCTCTGAGCATGGAGGAGCCAAGCAGTTGTTTCTGGGCACCATAAATCATGCCAGCTGGCCCACAAATCCTCCCAACTCCCTTGCTGGAGAAAGCAGAGCAAGCTTCCAGGTCTGAACTAGGCCCGGGGCACCACACGGGTCCCCTCGGTCTTCCCATCTGCTGGTCCCGTCCTCGGCATCCATCTTCACCTCAGGGCCTGACTCCAGCCGCCGCTTCCAGGAAAGGTAAGATTAGAATTTCTTCATAAAATATTTTCAAGCTCTTAAAATCATGGTTCTACCATTTAAAAATAGCAACTTAGAAAAATACATGGCGTTCTCAATTTCTCTTTAAAATAGTGAAACTGCTACATCTCATGAAACACTAAACACAGTGCCTGGCTCTGTACATCAGCAGAAGGAAGGGCCAAAGAAACAAGCACAAACAACACCGTGAGACCATAAAGTTATTCATTCTTGTTTCTGTGGAAGAAAGGAGAAATACAGAGGAAGAGAGAGAACCTCAGATTCTCATTTTATTTTTCAGTTTTAAAAATAAAACAATACTTAAAAATTTTGGGACACCCTGAATGCCTGTTGCTACGGAGAATAGCAGTACAGACGGTGCATCAGTGGATCTCTCATATCACCAGCAGGGGGCAGCATCTTAAAGCGCATGTAAGAATCTCGTCTGGGACCCTACTGCTTGAAAAACATCTCTCCTGTGGGAGAGTCTATGCTTAGTGCAGAACAAAATTTTTAATTAACCTGTGCATACTCTTACACTCCTGAATTTGATCCATTTTTCCCCTTCATGATTCGAATACAACTTTTAAAAGCTCAAAGCCAAACACAGTATACACATTTAAGCACAGTACATACACAGAAATACCCTGATGTTACAGTTAGCAGACACCACGTACTTAATGAAGCAAAAATCTTGAAGGCTTTTTTTAAAGCAAAGTTCATGAGAAACATTTAACATATAAATCAAGCAGGCTAAAATTTCTGCAGTCTAACATAATTAAAATTAAACTCACACACAAAGTTTATTAGTATCACTGTAACTCCTACTAAAATAAATTGTAACCATTGCTTTTGAAACCAGGGTGTAGCTTCATACCACTGTTAATTTGCGAGCAGCCGCACTACGTCACTGGAGGACAAGAGGACATCCACCCGTCCAGCTAGGAGGACCTGTGTTCACACGTTGATCTGACTGCCGGGCTCCTCCCGAGGGCCCCCAGGGTGAGGCTGGCCAACAGCAGTCCAGGACCACGGCGGCAGCCCTTCACCTCCCAGACAGACCCTCCACACCTGGCCAGGGAAACTGGGCAGCGGCAGGATGGGGGTCACCTGAGCCTTGTCCTAGAAACTCAGCAGCCCTCAAGGCGCCCACCACATTCCAAAGTCAGTCCAAGCGGCGGCCCTTCCGAAACACTAGAGGCAGCATCTCTGGGCTCCCGGCGTTGATCGAGGTCCCTCCACCCTCCCCGGGAGCCACAGCACAGGTGCTTTCCCCAGGGTCGTGGAGCCCAGAGCCCAAAGCAACATCCATGCAGGCCTCCCTCCTGCGGACGAGGGTGGGCCTGCTGTGCCCCTTGGCAGAGGCACTGGGCCAGCTGCTGACTGACTCCCACCGGCCCTCCCTGCACGCAGGCTCCCCGCCCCACCCAGCCCTCCCACCTCGGGCTGAGGCGGAACACAAAGCATGCCACCTGGGCACCTGTGCCTCTCAGGGACCACGTCGCAGCAAAAAGAAGAGTGATGACTAACTTTCTAAAGCCAGACCCATGTGCCCCTGCACAGGGCTGCTGGATTCTACACCTTCCTAATTCTCCTGCAGGTCTCTCTCTCTCCCCCACCCCTCCTCCTTCCTGGAGAAGCCAGTGCTAAAGTGACCACAAGAGTTTCCACAAAGAAGCCTCCCAGAGAGCACAACGCCCTGCTGGGGCGTGGTCCGCAGACCCAAGAAGGACCAGGTGCGGCTGGGCCGAAAGGCAGAAGAAGCCACGGCTGGGAGCTGAGTGTTTCCCACCCACCGCACCAGGCCTCCAGGCCACAGAGAGCTGAGGAGAGACTGCAGCGATGTATTCAAGATAAAGAAGACACAGCTGTGTTTCAACAGCAACGATGCTGATAACCTAGCAGCTGAGTGTAATTCCACAGTGAGTCAAAAAACGAGCCACGTGCGACCCTTCTCAGCCAGAAGAGTCTGTAAAGGTCTCAGCAGGCGTCGCTGTCCCCTCACATACCGTGTGACAAAGACACAACTGCATTGTTCAGTCTCAGCTGATCGTGACACCTACCGTATTCTTGCTCTGTAATTTATACCACTCGCCAAGTAAGAGTTTTGAAAAGAAAAGTAACTACCCAAGTCACGCTGAACTTAAGGAAATCCAAGAAAGAATTTAGGAACCCAAGTAAACGCACTACACCTTCCTAACCAGTTAGCTATGGAGGACCATTAGCGCAGCAAGAGCCGAGAATCGTTTTTTATGGTGATTTTAGTGCCTGGAGGGATCACACTCAACTGTCAGGGGCAGGCGTGACCAGTGAGCCAGCAACAGGGAGCCACAGGTTGTAAGGAAACCCTAACATCTCAGGATCAGGGAGCGGCAGGAGGCGGGGAAAGCGTGGAGACAGGGCAGAGGAAACGCCAGCGTTACCTCCAGTCCGTGTGCTTTATCCAGAAAGAATTCAGAGAAGTTCCTTCCCCACCATCGTTTTCATTTAGCAGTGGCAGAAGCCAATCACTGAAGCAAAATCAGCCTCACAGCCAGCTACCAGCAAGAGTCCCCTTCAGTCCCCAGGCAGCCGTGGAGGGCGAGCAGCAGCAGGCCCCGTCCGCTCACCCCACGACCCCCAAGCCCAGCGCCCCTCTGGAGTGAGGCAGACTGCTGTCAGACTTCACGAAACGATGCGTATCCGCACTTCCCAACTGTCGGGCACATGGAGGTCAGTCCAGCCTCGGCCTTGCACCTGCCATTCCTCCAGCTCAAAGACAGCTGCCCGTCTGATCGGCCTCCCTCTCCAGCTGTCTGCAGCTCTGCCTGCTCCTTCGACCCCAATCAGAACTTCACTCCTACTTTTCCACCCAGAACACTCTGTGAGTAGCGAGCAGATAACAGGTGTTTGCTCAGTTAACAGGGGAAATAAAGGTGATTCTATTATTACCACCCTGTTTGTCTTTGGGTGATACCCTCCCCCCACAACGGCTCAAACAATTATTCACTGCAAGCCACTGACTCATCCATTCAAATGAGGATTCAGTGCACAAATCCACATGAAAGTGCACAAAATGAGGATGGTGCTGAACAGATCAATGCTGGGGACTCAAACCCCAGCACCCTGATGGCTCCCTGCGTCCTGATCCAGGGGCTGGCTGCACACAGGGGTTCCACTGAGCTGCCCACTGAGAGGCTGTGTGTTGCGTGGGGACAATGCTCCAAAAACACCTGACCCCAAGAGAATGGCCAAATCTCTTCATAAGCTCTTTGGTCTTTGGTTCCTACTAGGGCAGAGAGGGACTCCACCCCCAGGCTATGTTGTCTCTCTAAAGGAAGGAGCTGGCCACATCTCCCAGGGGTCAGTTTATCCACATCAAACTCTGTGTTCCACGCAGTGAGTCCTGCACAGCTTGCACTGACCACCAAACCAGAAGGGCTGCTGGCCCACCAAACCTGGGACGGCCATGGATCATCACCAAGAAACCTCTGGGTCGTGACGTCCAGCCTCGGCCAGCACATGGTGACCACAGGAGGTGGCTCTGGGCCAGCAGCAGACAGGCATCTCTGACTGCTGCGAATCCGCAGCATCTGTCCTCCAGCCCATCCCCACAGAGGCCCTGAGAATTCCAGGAGGTCCCAGCATCTCCCCTGCAAATCCCACACACCCAGGGTGGACTGGGCTGAGCCTCCAGTGGGACCTGCTGCACAGGGTGGGTGTCCTGCACTGTGGGTGGTCTGCCCCCTAGGCGAAGACAGGGCTGCTCTCCCCAGATACTGTGCCCAGAAGGCAGCCTGAGGGTTCCCTCAAGGCGTGCTGTATACTCACAGCACAGGCTGATCCACACTGAGCCAAAGGTCCCCTGAGCTCCTCACCTGGCTGCATCCCCCACTCCAGAGAGCCCACAAGGAAGCGCTTCCACTTCCTTCCGCTCATACTCCACACCCACCTCTTGTCAGATACATGGGGACAGAGCATGCTGTGCGCTGAGACCTTAGCCCACTCCTTCGGGCACACGGTGGCTTCTCACAGCTCCCACGACCTCCAGCCCTCCCTAATTAGACCCGCATGACGCAATCGGCTTTATTTGGGGTCTTCACAGAACAGTGAATCCACTTGCCATAGAAAACAAGACAATCACGGCCATTCAGTGTTGTTATGTGACACTAGCTTGAATGGACACGTTGCTTGCTGTCTACAAATGTTTAGAAACGTCAAAGTATATTTAGAAAAATATGCACTCGAGTTTCTGTGGAACCTTTTCAAGTTCCTCCTCCAAACCAGGTGATGATCTAAGAACCAAAATGAATGTAGGAAGAAAGAAAAACCAACAAGCCTCAGGGCCATGCACAGCTCGTGGGGGGCTGCACAGTGACCTGCCCCACCCCAGTGTCTGCACCCTATTTCCTGGAGCCTGCAAACGTCTGACTTCACACAGCACAGGCCACTGGAGCACGTCATTAAAGAGGCTTCGGGAGGAGGCCAGATGATGCCAATGAGCCCACCATCCTCACAAAAGACCTTGCAGCAGGGTAAGGGTCTAAGAGGGCCATAAGATGGACAAGGCGGGGTCAGAGTGAAGCAGGGCCACCAGCCAAGGAGTGCAGGAGCCACTAGAAGCTGGAAAAGGAGGGCTGCAGCCCTTGATTTTAGCTCTTTTGAGTCCCACTGTAAAGCCAGGCATGGTGTACACACCTGTAACCCCAGCAACTGGGAGGCTGATGCAGGAGAATCACCACGAACTTGAGGCCAGCCTGGCCTATATACACTGAGTGCAAGACCAGCCTGAACTACATAGCAAGATCCTGTCTCAAAAAGCAAAACAAGACAAGAAAACCATTTGAGACTCGTGGTCTTAGTAAATCTGACCTATTTTAAATCACAAAGCATATGATAATTTGTTGGGGCAGCAATAGGAAAGTAATGCACAGCAAAAGGAAAGAAAAAAGACCAGAACTAAAGGGGAAAACGCAATGCTGAACAAACCCGCCGGAGGCTCGGTGTGTCTTGCGGAGGACCAGGACGAAGGCTTCCAGAAGCCGGTGGGTGTAGGAGCAGGGCTGGAGTTTAGAGGAGAAAGAATGTCCACGAGGAGTTAAAATCAAACAACAACAACAAGAAAGGGTCACGGCTTAGCCATGCCGGATTGGTAACCACAGACAGCCAGTGATCTCAGAGTTTCCACAGAGAAAAGCAACAGGAACGGAGCCCAAGTGGCAGGGGCGGAAGGGGTGAGCAGCAGAGAAATGTTCCCAGAGGCTGGGTCTCTAATGAAGTGCCACAAACCAGGTGGCCTGGCCTCTTCTAGCCTCCCTGACGGCCGGCACCCTGGGCTCCACCTCTGCTTCGTCATCACACAGCCCTTCCTCCTGATCACGGTCCAAATTTCCCTGGATACGGGGCCCAAACCCACCCCATCTAGCAGGTGCTCATCTCCATTGAAAGACTCAGTTTCACAGGTGCCAAAGGGTTAGGACTCAAACACACTTTTTGGAGGGGTGCAATTCACCAACTCACAGTCTCTCTGCCCCGTGCTTGTAGGAACAAGGAGACTGAAGTTGCTGGTGCATTTGTTAATCTAATTCTCATTTGCAATGGCAGGCCAGGTCACTGGTCCCTACACCCCTCGTTTCCTCCTGGACTTCCGCACAGGAGAAGCGGCTGGTTGAGGGTCACACTGACGGCCGTGCGTGGACGACCCCAAGGCCCTGCAGAGTCCAAAGTGCACCAAGATCTACGTTGAAGTTCTGCCACTCGGGCTTGCAGCTCACAGCGGCTCAGTTAAAACAGTCCCTGTGTGACACCCAGCACTGAGATGATCAGGAAGGAAAAAGCCAGGCAGGGCCCCCAAGAAAACCGGAAAGGCAGATCCCCAGCTCCTCGCAGTGCACAGCAGGGGCGGGGCCGGCTGCTGCCGCCCAGCTCCCTTCACAGAGAGGCCGCCCCGTGCCCTTTCTGGCAGATAAGTGCTGACCTCCAACGGTCACAGGACCCACTTACATTTCTCTGTTGTGGCGGCCACAGCCAGGGAACCTGGAACAGTGAAACTCAGGAAGCAGGTCTGATGCCTGGGCTGGGGCGCCCGCCTGGTCTCGGCCCGCTTGGAACAGCTCCAGGACGTGGCGCGCTGGCCTTTTACCTCCGAGTCAGGCACAGCAGCGGAGGGTTACTCTGGATGATGCCAAGTGGGTCTGGAGATGGTTGCTTTACCAGGGAAACATTTCAACTTTTAAACCCAGGTTCAGAGCCAAATCCTTACGAGAATTCAATGTGAATGGAAATCTGTTTTAAATGTTTCCTCCCAATTCCAGAAATACACTCCACAGACAAGTGACTTAAACTCTTGCCAGAGTTGTCTCCAAGGGTCACTTCAGGTAGGAAAGCAAAGTCAGGAGACGGGATTGGAACAGAATGCTGAGGCCCGGGGAAGCCACAAGGGCGCAGACACCAAACCCTGCCTGCGGTAATGGGGCGACAGGCAGAGGCCCTCACGTCACCTCTGCCCCGTTTCTCTGAGGCTCCGTCAGCCCATCGTGCTGGCAGCTAGACCCTCCCCAACACACACGCAGGCTTCTGCCTTAAGTTACATTTGAGAACTATTACAGGTCCTCCCCAAAGCCGCCTTCTCTCCTACTGAGAAGCCCCAGATTTGGCATCTGCTAATCTGAAGGCTGCCAAAGACAACCGACCACATTGCTGCGCACATGACCGGCCCCATGAACTGACCTGCCTGGGCTCTGTCAATGCCCTGAGCCGGCACAGCGTCCAGGTAACGGCCCCATTCCTCAGCGGGGTGCCACGGGCCTTGGGGATGGGATGAGTCTGCACAGGGCAGCCCCGGCCCACACACCGGGCAGGCTGCGCAGTCACGGGCATGGGTAGTTAGAGGCCACAGTGTGACAACCAAAAACGTCACCCTAATGGCCACACGGCCTCAGGTGAGCAGCAGCGAGGGGCACGGAGGTTGTAAAAAGGGCCACACGTGCCTTCACCCCTGGTCAGAATGGGCAGAATCACGGCCAGGAGCTCTGGGGCCACCTCGGCGGACACAGGTCCCCAGGATGGAAGGGACATTTCATTTCTGCTGAAGGGCACCTTGAAGACACCGGGGCGAACAGGAAACAAAACCTCCCCGGACACTACTCCTCACAAGTGTGCCCACTGCTATCTTCTGCGCTGCAGCTTTGACGCCAGTCACTGCCCGGCTGCAGGACGTGTGTGTGACCACAGGTCACCTACTGCAACTCACGGGTTTGCTTTGTAAATGGAGTCCACCCATTTCACACTCAGTCCACTGAAAACGAAACAACAGCCAGGTGTGGTGCTGCACTGCGTGCCTATAAACCTGGCTACTTGGGAGGCTGAGGCAGGAGGATCATAAGCTTGAGGCTGGTCTGGGCGACTTAGTGAGATCCTGTCTCAAAATAAAATTTTCACAAAGGGCTGGGCACACAGCTAAGTGGTAGAGAATTGTCCTAGCAACTTCCACACTACAAAAAAATAATGTAAAATTAGAGATGGGAAACATCATAAATTGGGGTCTAAGAGTAAGATGAGTGTGAGCACCTCCATGTAAGGGGACCGTCCACACTCTGGGACCCTCAGTCCAGGCTGCACAGGTGACCACGAGGGTGCATGAGTCCACACCAAGGTGCTGTGTAGACGGGAAAGTCGTGGTTATAATCACGGCTCAGGTGTGGTGCGCTGGAAGGGCGGTCAGGCCACGTGACCCCAACGAGCTCTCCAGCAAAGAGCCTGCAGCTCTGAAATAACCAACCAACCACTGTCTGCATCTTCCTCCTCCACCCTAGACATACAACTCACCTGAAGGCTTCCTCTACTTAAGACACCCATAAACGTGGGCACTCAACACTTACTTGCTTTTTTTTTTCACACAGGTGGCACATATCGTAAGCCTGGCACTCAAGAGGCTGAGGCAGGAGGGTGGCTGTGAGTTCAAGGCCGACCAGTACTGCATAGCAAGACTCTGTCTCATAAATAGATAGATAGGCTCTGCTTTTTAAGAAAGCAAACGTCACTTATTCTATAGCACTCCCGGATTCCCTGGATTCTGCCTCCCAAAGACATTCTCAGTGCCTAGGGACAATACGCCCTGCCCAACTGCCTTCTCCAACCAGCACCGACAGGGAAGCTGCTGCCCCTGCCGGGGAGACCAAGGAAATGAGGAAAGCAGACCTCCCAGGCAACAGTCCAGCACCAGTATTCTACATCATGGCCACTAATAAAAAACGAGGGGCTGGGGATTTAGCTCAGTGGTTAGAGTGCTTGCCTAGCAAGCACAAGGCCCCGAGTTCAAGTCCCAGCACCAAAAAAAACAAAAAAACAAAAAAAAAAAAAACCTGAAGAAAACAGCTTGGCAGTTCCTTAAGCAGCTCAATACAGAATCACCAGAGACCAGTCCAACAGTTCAGCTCTCAAAAGACCCCAAAACAAGCAAATACGTGCACACCCACCTCCCGAGCAGCACTAGTCACTGTAGCCAAAAGATGGAAACAGTCAGGAATGAATAAAATGGGCTGTCTCTCTGTGCGGTGGAATATTAGTCAGGCATGAAAAAGAATGCAGTGCTGGTACAAACTACAACCCTGGTGGACTCTGAGGGACATTAACTGAAAGAAACCTAAACGGCCACCAACTGCATGAGTCTATTTCTAAGAAATGCGCAGGACAGGCAAACCCAGAGACAGGGAGCAGACTGGGGTCAGTGGGGCTAACACAAAAGGACACAGGCAAGGGGCAGGGCTACTGGGTGTGGGCTTCCTTTGGGGTGACGAACTGCTTGGGAACTAGAGAGTGGTTGTGTAATACTGTCACGAAATGCCAGTGAGACGGTTTGTTCTATGCTTTGTGAATTTCTCAACAGTAATTTTTCAGTAACAATTCCAAAAGGGGTTCCTGGGACCCCTAACCCTAACCCTAACCCCACGGCTGTCCTGAATCCCTCGACGAACAATTATATCCAAGACTTTTTAAAAGAAAAGGTGGGTGGCAAGGCGCATGGAGGGTCAATGAAAGGTCTCCGTGCTGGGAAGAAGTCACCGACAAGCAAGCATGGGACCTGGTCACCCTTCGAGTTCTGAGGACACAGCACTGGGAGGCGCCCTGCCTGGCAGTAGAGCAAGGCCAGGGTCCTGAACAGAGCGCCTTTCAGGCCGGCCCAGGCCCTCCCACCCTCAGGCGGCTCTGACACAGGCCCTCACAGACCGACTGGCTGCACCCCGCCAGGAGCCACAGCAGCCTGCCACTCTCGCGCCGAAGTCTGGCGAAGCTGTTTTAGAATGATGACTGTTTCCTGATTTCCTTTCCAACGTGATTAAACTGGGCACCTTCTAACTTTAGCTAGCAACAGAACCCTGACTTATTCTAGGACTTGGCCTACCAAGGGGAAGAAATGAGGGTGATTCAAATTATGTATTCATGTCTCTTTTGGGGACTGACAGGTGGACAGGCGGATAATAGATATGGACTGGAGATTTTTAATTTTGACCCTAAATGCTGAAAGGCTACTGGGCTATCACACAAGTACAACATAAAATGTACCATTCTAACCATGTCTTGGTACACATTTTAGTGACATTAAGTGCATTAATACTGCTTGTGTTTACCATGATTTTTGAAGGTCATGTTCATGTCATTGGGCTCTCCCAAAACACCTGGACACAGGTGCGGGGCAGCAGCCACCCCTCCTGGGCTATGGTACAGGAAGCAGAGGTCCACGCCTGTCCACAGTGTGGTGGGGTGTGGCGCGGGCAGCGGGACACAGACACTGCACGGCTCAGGGACCGGCAGTGGCAGCTCCATGACTGGGCAGTCTGCGTTCCCACCATGGTGACATCAAGGTCCCTGCTGGGGGACCAGCCCCCACGGTGAAGCAGGTCCCAGCTCAACTGCCAACCTGCCTCGCACTAGGGCCTAGGCGAAGTCACCAGCACAGGTAAGTACCTGGGAGCGTCTCAGGTGCAGCCCTAGTGCGCGTGCAGCTTGCAAATGCTGCTCCCTCCTCTGTGCCAGGAAACCCACAAGCAGCCTCCTTTTTTGTTTTCTCCCTCAGCACAATGGCAAACTATCAGGTCCCCAGCCTGCAGACATGGGGCTTTTGTCCGGTGCTGAAAGGGGGATTAGATTTCAGGAATAGCAAACCTACTCTCTCTCCTGGAGGAGGGCTGCACAGGGCTGTGGTGAATGCACTTTTTGTTCCCAGGCTCAATTAGCAGAGCCATCGAGGGGATGACGACACTTACTCCCCACTTGGTGAAAGTTCAGAATGCTCAGAGTTAACTGGCCAAACAAAAATAACCGGGGGCGGAAGGGGCAGCAAATCGCCTGCCTGCCCACCCGCCACGTGGCCCGAGCTCTGGGCTGCAAGGGACTCTCGGCCCCACCGACCCCGCAGGTCCTGGATGCAGGGGCTTCGAGTGACTTCTGAACCCGCTCTCAGCAGGCATTCGAGAGAGGCGGCTCAGGCAGCTCTCATTTGGCAGAGACTCTGGGCAGAGGGTCAAGCGAACCGGGTTTAAATTAAAACCCCACGTCCCTGCTGTCCAGCTCAGGAGCTGGCAGCCACACCGCTCTGAGCACTTGAGATGCGGCTGGTTCGAATTCAGATGTGCTGAGTGTGCACTTCACATCACGATCCAAGTAGTCCCAAAAACAAAGGCAGCAGCTCCTCAATAAATTCCCCTCATTGCAATATGAAGGATACTGTAGATGTGTTGAAGAGTTTATTAAAATTAGTTTCACATCTTTTTTTTTTTAATGCAGCTACTGAAAAATGGCAAGTGACTTAAAAGGCTTACATTCAATTTCCACCAATCAGGGGTCTAGGTGACCACAAGAAAGCCCAGTATTTCATAACGATCTACTTTCTTCCCTCCCCCTCGCCATGCAAACGCAGAAGCGGACTGAGTCTTTTACTTGAGGTTGATTCTGTGGAAGGAGGGAGGGAGCAGGACATCTGAACCAACCCCGTGGAGGGTCTGGGGCCTGAGCAGTTACAGGACTGTCCCCTGGCGGGCCTAAGTAGCCTGAGCGTCACACCCTTCGTGTCCTGGCAGGATCAATCCCTGGAGGATCTAGAAGGACGGGCCTTCGAGCTGGGCATCTCTCTTAAATGGCTTCTGATGAGTCCTTCTGGGGAGGAGGCCGGGCAGTACATCCCTCTTCTCTGACGTCTACCTCGTCACCTACAGTACCCAAGCTGTGCTCTCTGGCCTTGGAGGGTCTTGTGGCTTCCAGCACGCTGCACAACTGTTGCCAGGTGTTGTGGTCAATGATATTCCCGACAAAGTTCTTCAAACCAGATGCTCATCAATGAGTCAACTCATAAAAAGAGGCAACCCATCGAAGTCATTCAGAATAAGCCTGCTCTAGGCACTGTCCACCTCCGTGGCTGGAATGTGCCGTGAGTCTCAGGAAACAGCAAAGAGAGACATGGTACACTGAGAAGCACACACAAATCATAAATGCATGAACGTATTCTGGCCCCTGTGACCACTCCCCAGCTCAGTACTAACCTCGAAATGTCTGCCCCGTTCAAACAGCATCCCTAGTGGCACCCACTTAATCCCTCTTTGGGTCAACCTTACCCAGATTCTTTTAAATCGTATGTGCATCCTATTTATGAGTTACACCATTGATGTCTTAATACACATAAAATATAAACAAATAATAAACAATGCATCCAGCTACAATTTAGGAACACTCAACTGTACTGTTACATCTTGTACAACTATTAAGCAGTTGGAAAAACAATAAACCAAACCATCTGTACATTCCCTACATCACTCATCTAAAGTTTAAAAACTGAAGCCAGGTGTGGTGGTGCACACCTGTAATCCCAGCACTTGGGAGGCTGAGGCAGGAGGATCTCTGCAAGTCTGAGGCCCTCCTGGACTACATAGTGAGTTCAAGGCCAGCCTGAGCTATATAGTGAGACCCGTGTCTCAAAAAACCAAAAATCTGAACCAAAGACTTGAGAAAATACCCAGAACTAGTTGCTTGGTTTTGTTTAATTTTATTTCTTTTCTTCCTGTTCCTTCCCTCCTGGCTTACCCAGCGCATTACTGCGCTTGATAAAGCTTCCACAGAGACAGTGTGCACCACTCAGTCACTGTGGGGTGGGACAGGGCCTGAGGGGTGTGGCTGGGCTTTCTGAGCCTTTGGTAAGAACTTTCCAGTCCAGGAAACCAGCAACTTCTTTTTTTTTTTTTTTTTTTTTTAGTGAGGGCAGTGGTGCTGGGGATGGACTCAGGGCCTGTACCTGCCAGGCAAGCACTCTAGCCACCGAGCTAAATCCCCAGCCCAAAACCAGCAACTTCACTGGTAGGAAGTGTTTAGAGAGATTTAAGGTAAGTCTGATCTTTACTATCAAAACCAGTCAGTACACCACCATCAACGCCTCTCTACACACGGCTGTAATTCACTTTAACAGATAATGCACCTTGACTAACTTCACTTCCCTAAACGGTTTGTGTTCCCAATAAATAGACACATAAAGCTCAGTGCATAGGATTCACTCAGCCCATTATGCCCACCCACGAAGGTCAGGAGGCACCCTCAGCTTTTATGGTTAGAAGATTTGAATGCCGGCAACCAGAGAGGGAGAGGATTTCAAAAGTGCTTTCTGACCATTTTCCCAACGATGAATTCACTGGACACCCTGATGAGGAACCTCGGTCCATCCACCCGGGGTCCGGTCCCCGAGAGTGTTAGCTCACACCCTGAGCACTCAGCATGGACGGAGTGCTATGGAGCGGGGCAGCCTGTCAGTCATGTCCCGCAGTTCCACATGCCAACACCCCAACCACGAGGGCCGGGGGAAGCCAGAGGGCTCCCGGCCAACACAGGAAGGGCCAGCCCAGTGAAGCGGCTGTCCAGCAGAAGGGAAAGCTGAGCAGAATGCCAACCTCCCGGCAGATCAGCCAGAGCTGGCGCTAGCTGTGGGAGCTCCCGGGGCCGCCAGCCTACCCTTGGCTGGTCCCAGGGATGGGCTTGAGAAGTCTGGGGATTTTAGAAAAAGATGTCCCATGTGTAACAGCCATCCTGCCCAGCCGCCCCGGCTGGAGGGTCCAGACCTCTGAGACACACCTGCCGAGCCCACCCACACCCATGCAGCTGCGAGAGGTGACCTCAGACCTCAGGCTAGCAGTGCCCTTTCCAAGCCTCTTCCACCCACTTGCTTCGGACAGCGATTTCATCGCTTAAACATCATGCAAATCGGTTCAATGACAATTTTGTTGTTTCTTTGTTGGAGGGGGGTGCTGGGGATCAAACTCAGGGCCTTGCGCTTGCTAGGCGAGCACTCTACCACTCAATGAGAGTTTTTTAGCAAGAGTCACTGTAATTACACCATTTGATGAAATGTTACACACATTGATCAAATAAGAATTTCAGTAAGAGGGCTTTTTCCCATGGAAATCAGGTTGAATGTTTTGAGAAGACAACTTTAAAGATGAGGGTGAGAGGGGAGTGTAAGGGCAGCTGCTGGGCATTTCATGGCAACAGGACACGGGGGAGCTGCTGGGGGATGCGGCCTACGTGCAGGAGCTGCCTGAGGCCGTGAATGCCATTCCCGGACAGTGTGCAAACACAAAGTCCAGGGTCCCGCGGCACAGCTGGGGTCCAGCTGACACCGAGGGCTGGGCACATTCTCCCCACACCCTTGGGGCTCTCGGGCGCTATGTAGCTCATGCTGTCTTCACCACAGTTGTCAAGCAAAGCGGAATGCAGCTCAGATCCACACCCAGAACTAAATCCCATGAAAGCCAGGAGCGGCGGTGAGCCCAGAAGCGGGCGCCTGCGTCAGGGAAGAAGCGCCCCTGGGTGTGCACATTCTCTTTAAGCAAAAACCATGTGGATGAACTGTCTTTGAAACGGAAAGTTACAGTTTCTCTGCAAAGAGCTATCCAGGCACAAAAGGACTGGGAGAGGGCCAAGGCAAGGGGCTTAGCTACCAAGAAGTACAGGCGGCTAACACCCCAACCTGGAAACGCCCTGTTATCTGCAACGTGAGACAGCGCCAGCAACAACTGGCTATGGGACGCTGATAACGTGGCTAACGCAGCTAAGCAACTGAATTTTCAATTTGATTTAAATAGCCATGGCGGGCCAGTGGCCACCACAGCACAGAGTACAGAGCTGGGTAACACAGATACCGATAGCGACCAGTTTACCATGAAGGAGAAGCCACCTAAGACTCCGGAGTAGGACCCCTGCACTGTCCCCATCACCTCCTCCCACCACCACACTTAGTCCTGCCAGGAATCAGATGCCGGTTACTCCCTCCAACTCCACAGATGCAGAACTGAGGCTCAAGGAGACTGGCACCCAAACAATCTTTGGACTTAGAAGCATCCAGGGACACCTAAAGAAACTTAATTTTAAAAGGCAGTTTCTAAGAACTGGCCACAGACCAGCACTTGCTATCCAGTGGCTGTGAAATAACCACCACACTCACCTAGGGAGAGATGAAAAGAAGTGTGGGCTAGTGCACACTTACTTCCTCCTCAAAGGCTCTGCGGAGAGACGGGGATGAGAGGGCAGCTGCCGCGCACTCGCTCCACATTAAAGGGACCCAAGCGTGCCTGCCGCTGAGTCTCTGTCCTTCCTCAAGAAGGGACTTTCTACACATAAGAAAGAGGAGTGCCGGATTCTGGAAGCTGCTGTTCCTTTCGGGGCAGCCTGCCCCCTCCCAGGCCCTGGACACACATAGCTTCCTGGGACGAACCCCGCCTGGCTTCCACCCCACCGCTCCCTGCTTTCATCGGGGCCTTTCCTGCAGAGCTCCGATTCAGCTGCTGCCAGGGCCCCACTCCCTGCAGCACACAAGGTCACCCAGAATTCCCACCGGGCCAGAGCTGCAGAGACAGCAGGCACTGGCAGTGTCATCCAGCCCCCACCGTAAGCTGGGCCAGCCTCTCAGAACACCAGCAAGGACGCTGGCTCCAAAGCCTCCTTCTGCCAACGCCTCAGCTCAAGCCCGGCACCTTGTCTGGATAAGGATGTGCACATCCACCTGCTTAAAAGCCCCGAACTCACATCTGAGACCACTGACCCCTTTCCCCCACTCCTGGCTTGGTCCTCCCCCATGGCCTCTGTCCCCAAGCAACCCTAACCCTGTGCTGCTCCAGGGCAGGAGATGCTCCTTTCCTGCAGATGCTCCTTTCCCGCAGCCCGTCTCTCCCCAACCCACCCCGCCTGGATCTCTGGGTGAGGATTTAGGGAGCTGAAGGATCCCAGCTGTGATCCAGGTGCAGATGTGAGTTCGAAAGCATGAAGTACAATATCCTGGCTGATCACAGACTTTAGACCTGCAGAAAGAACCTCCGCATAGACAACACAGCACAGGAGGGGAAGCGGCACCCCCGTGCGGGCCGTGCGGGTGCAGAGCTGTGGGACGCCCCCCGAGACGGCGACAGGCAGTGAGGAACGGAAAGGGCGCTGGGAGCAGAGGATGGAGAGGCAGACGCTGCCCGGCACCATCTCCAGGCCAGGAGATGGCCATTGGTCAGCCGCTGGCTCCTGGCCAGCCAGGCCTTGCCCACGAACAGACAGGTCACCGCCTTTTCCCCAATCTCCATTTCCATCTAAATATCCCTCCAGCTCAGAGCACAACAGGAAAGAGGAGAGGCAGAGACTTCAGCCCACACCCCACAGCTCTGCACACTCTCTGCCCACAACGGCCCCCCGCGGCACCCCACAAGCGCAGGCTCCTCGGGGAAGGACAGGCCCAGGGACGGGGCCGTGCGGCCGCTGCAGCCAGGCTCAGGTCAGTACTGGGTCCTCCCGAAGCTCATACACAGCTAGAAGACACACAGAGCCTGGGACTCAGGGACAGAGGCAGTGCGACATCCTGCACGCCCAGAACACCGGACTGCCCCGGACGCTGGAAGACGCAAGGAAGGATGGACTCCTGGCCTCTGCGGGGGACAGAGCATGACCTTGGGCTTCTGGCCTCCAGATGCATATGAAAATAAATCTCTGTGGATCTTGGCCACCTAGTTTGTAGAAATTGTCATGGCAGTCACGGGAAACTAACACGGGACCCGCTGGGTTGGAAATTCTGGGGTTTGAGTGGAACCCTAACAGCCTCCCACCCAGCTCTGCATCGGCTCACATTTGGCTGTAGCCAGCTCTTCCTGTGTGCCCACAGGGGTGAGAGGCATAAACAGAAGACACGGCAGAGACGGAACTTGCTCATGTGTGGCATGCTAGTAACCAGGCCCTGCTTCCTAAAATACAAAAGCAATCAGAACTCAAGGTGCGTTCCATGATTGGCACATCTCAACTGCACATGAATGCTGCCCAGAAAGAAAAAGACTGACCAGCAAGCCAATACTGAACTTGAGTTAAAAACAGAAGCATGAAAGAAAACAAGCTGATGATCAAGCAGCAGCTCTTAAGTCTGGCCTCGAGTGTAAAATTCATTGAAACAATCAGTTATGAAATGGACAAGTTATAAAGCAAGCACCAGCCCACGTTACCTGCAGAATCTACACAGTATTACTGTAAAATTCTCTCTGCTTTGCTGTGTTTGAAATTTTTTAGAGTGAAACACTGCAAAACAACAGTTCAGGAGCAAAATATCTTAAAGTCTTCAAGTTATGTGAGAAGATTTTGATATTTCACACTTCTGTCAGACCTTCTAGGAATGTTTTCATCACCAATAAAAGTGCCTTCGTAATAACACGCAAACACAAGGATCCCTGGTCAGTCCTTTAACACGGCCTCTTCCATCCCGGTCGCGACACCAGGCAGGTCTGACCTGAGAAACTGCCAAGCAAAGCTGTAGCGGAGAACACTAAAGGACTTTAAAAAGTGTCCCCTTCGTTCCCCTAAGACAGGTGCGTGACCCAGCTAAGCAGGACTCCTCCATGGCACCCAGCTCTGCACGGCAGGGCCTGGCGGCAGGGTAACGCCCAACCCACATCTGGGTCAAGCCCTCAGCTGCGTTTTAAATGGCTGCACGGTGCAGGGGGCTCAGGCTGAGGAGCAGCTCGGGAGGGACACTCAGAAGTGTCAGTGTTCCACAGGGGATTCGAGGAAAGCTAGTTTCAGGTATCTGGCTCAAGCAATCGGCCTAAAATCATTCCCCCACTACGGGGGGACCTTGAGGCCTCCTTCGCCTACTGTATGTGAGCCAACATCAATTTCAGTGAGAATTAATGCTCAATAATAGTAAAAGCATCTCCAGAGACTTGAAAAGCAAGGACCACGGCTGTAGTTTAAACCCAGGTTATGCATCCAAGGAAGGCATCCTATAATGTCACCTCTTAGTCATTAGTACAGTAGTTGGAGCACTTTAAGATTCAATAGGTAAGTCCAGGGTCATGATCAAAAACAGATTTTAAAAGGTTACATGGGCTGTAAAGGAACATCGGAGGAAAGATGGTTGTGAGGAAGAAGATTTCCTCCAGCAGAGCCCACCTACCAGCAGCAACACCGCATCTTCTCCAACACAGAAGGCCCGGGAGGCACCACGAGCTGGGGTTTGGGGGCAGAGACCCAGGCCATCGCCTGCCTTCCCAGTGATGTCCATGTGACCTGGAGCAAGCTTCTTAACCCACCCAAACTCCAATTTTCTTATGAGGGTGACAATACCCACTTCCCAGAGGTTATAGGGAGGATTAAAATCAAACAACACAATTAACCACCTGGCCCAGCGCCTAACACACACCAGGCACTCCAGAAAGGCTGCCTACGTTAGAGCCCCTTTCCAAGCCACAGCAAAGATAATTACGGCAAATTCCTAGAACTCACCCTGAAGTCACAACTCACCCTTACACAACAACTAGATGATGGCTTTATTAACAACAAAAGGCTCCCCTGGGGCACAGTCAGCACAGGGCAAAGGAGGGAAAGTGCAAGGTCCAGTTGTAAAGAGAGCAGGGTGTGTTGAAGACCCTGGATCCTGGAAATTAATGGGTTAATTTCTTCCACAAGAGGAACCAAAAGCGTCTTAGCTCCTACCTGTGTGGAAGAAATCAGGGCTGCCTAGCAGGAGCCCAGGCAGCTGCCCAGGGCCCCTGCAGGCCTCTGGACAAGCAAAGAAGCAAGTATGAATAAAACCACAGCCCAGGAGAGGACTAGGGGCAGCTGTAAGAGGGGTGATCTGACTTGACTCCTCTTACAAAGGACCAAGTATTTTCACAAGAGAAGGCAGGGGGAAGAGGGCTTTGCAAGTGATAAAAACAGCCCAAGCTGGGCAAGGAGGGCAAGAAGAGGAACGCAGGAGGACACAGAGAAGCCAGACCGCTGTGAATAAGGTATGGCCTTGGAGGGGGACACAGGGACAGAAGGGAAAAGCCGTCCCACCCTGCACACTATGCTCAGGGGTGCGTGCCATGCACATTACCCAGAACAGCATGCCCCGCTCCAGAACACACAAAGGGAGAGGACGTCAGGGGCCGTCCCTCCCCACGCTTGGCACAGAGCCCTACAACAGAAGGCCCGGCGTCCCTCCCCGTTCCTCAGCCCACAGCGCAAGCAGTACCCTCGCACACTATAATCACTTGATTACAGTCATAGTGTGTTATGATTTGACTACACTGCTTATTTATTATGTCATGAGAAAATAGAGATACAGTCTAAATTACACTTCATGTAACAGAAGAATGAAAAGAATAACTTTCCATCCTAGTGAACAGCTATAAAAGTTCCCTGAACACTGATTTCCTCTAAGAAGGCTGCTGGAGGTGATCTTTTATTTGCAAAAGTTTCATACTATATTTACTCCAGTCTTGCAGCTCAAATATTTTGTCATCGTTAATTATGAGTAGCATTTTCGGCTCTTTTCACAATGTCCGGGTATTAGCTTGTTGGCTCTGGAGAAAAGCCTAGTCTGCAGAAGAGCCATAAATGTAAGTTAGAGTTAAAAGCTGTGTGTTCTGTAAAACACAGCAAAAGTCAAACTTGGGAGGGTCCAAGAAAGTCATGTCTCAAGCCGACCAGAAGCCATGTCTTTCCAGGAGGAGCGGCTCACGCTCCAATCTGTCAACAGTTTTTAAATCAAAGGCCTTCCTTTCCGCCTTCGACGCTAAGTCAATTATGGGTCTGATCCAACAGGGGAATTTAATGGGCCTTTATTTAAGTCACAGATATTTTTCTAAGCACTGAATTAGCTATTTAATCCTCTCCATATCCTCACCAGATAGGCAGATAAGGGAAGCCTGGAGGACGCTGGCCTGGGCTCAGAGGAGCGGCAGGGTACGGCGGCCCCAGGCCCCAGGCCCCCTCCTTGACCTGTGTCCCTCTAGTTCAACAGCAAAAGAAGCAAGTAGGAGAGAGTGTCACTGGTTATCCGCAGAAATTACAAAAACTCTATCACAGCCCTCTTGGCCCTAAACTCACCCCAGGGAAGGAGCTTCAGACGCCCTCCTGTGGCTCCCCCAACCCCCGGGGAAGGCCCCGACTCAGATTCACGGGTTTCCAAAGGTCACCTGGTTGGCAGCAGCTCAGACTTCGGTATGCTAACACGGGAAACTGTGGCTGGGTCCCCCAGCCCATCACAGAAGCCACCCCTTACCCACAAATGCAGAAATCCTGCGTTCCTGCAGGATTCTGTTCCTGTTGTCCCAGACAACAAAAGCTGCACAACACAAGGGCCCTGAGTAAGGCCTGCAGGGCACCAGTCCCACAGACAGCGGCCCCCACTCTGACCGCCAGGAGCCACCAGGGGCAGCATGCGCTGGCGGACGCTCACGTCTTCCACGCTGATGGTCAGGTCAACGTCGTTTACGACTTCTGAACAGAACACGGAAACCTGAGAGCAGCCCGAGACTTCGTGCAGCATCCCTGGGCCAGTAAGGAACGCAGCGCCAGAAGCTCCCAAGGTCTGCGAAGGGAGGACCCTGTACTCGTTCCGTCTCCCCGTCACAGTCCTGGGGAAAGAAGTACTGCACGGCACTGCCGGGCCAACAGCAGAGGTCCGCGGGCCGCACTCCCGTCCAGAAAGAGTGCCCTCCCTCATCTTTTCCAGGGGCTTCTTGCAGCCACCACCACCTCTGGCCCACGGGCCCTTCATCACCAAAGCAGTCAGACTGCACCTGCATGGCCTTCTGCAGGCACGTCCCCCTCGCCGACTCGGCGCTTCTGCTTTGCTCCTCTGCCTCCAAGTCCAACTCTACCCCGAGTCCTCACAGGGCCCACAGGGCCCACACGGCCATCAATCTCAAAGTCCTTAACCTCAACCCACCCCGAATCCCTCTGCAGTGTCAGGTAACTCAATCACAGGTTCTTGGCACTGAGGTGGGACATCCCTGAGGGCAATTATGCTGCCCACTGGAGCAGGGGAAAGGGCAGGAGCGAGCCAGCCAACAGCACACCCGAAAACACACTCCGAGCACCATCCTGCAGTGCTGGCTGAGAGACAGGGACACACCAAGGAGCCCAGAGCGGGAGTCGGCTACAACAGAACGGCAGTGACTCTGTCAAAGGAAAGAAATCCAGCCAGCTGCTGTTCGCTACTTGCCTGTGAGCCCGTAAAACAGAGGCCGAGGCAGGAAGATTGTGAGTTCAAAGCCGGTCTGGACCACTATATAGAGAAAGGCTTTGTTTCAAAAAAATAAAAATGAAAGAAAGACAGAAAGAAAGAGAGAAAGAGAGAAAGAAAAGAAAAGAAAAGAAAA
>PVJO010010793.1:0-62641 GCA_004026905.1 Hystrix cristata | reverse complement strand
CTATCAACATTTTGATCTGATTTATATCCTCCAGAACTGTGAGAAAATAGATTCTTATTGTTTAAAGTACTCAGTTAGTTTGTTAGCAGCCCTAGAAAATTGATATAGTATAAATGTGGCAATTAGTTCCAACTTGTGACTCTTGGTCACATTCGTAACTTGTTCTGTCAGTTACTGATAGAGACTGTAAAAATCTCCTGCTAAAATGGTGGATTTTCTTTCTTCTTACAGTGATCGATACAGAAATAATCCCCGGACCCTTCCTCTCTGGCAATGTTCCCCTGCTCTGCTTCCCAACATCTTTACTGCATCATTCCCTTCTGCCATTGTTTCTGCTTGGAGCAAGCTAACCATGAACTGACTCCTCTGAAATTATAACTATATTAAGCCTATCCTTCTTTAACTCATGCATGTATAAAATTGTGTTCCAGTGATGGGAATGCTTAATAATATAGAAAATTGATACCAGGAGTGGGGCCGTTGCTGTAATTGTACTCGACCATGTGGTTCAGGGTATTTTCGAATGTTTGTGGGAACCTGGAAAAGTTTGAAGAATTGGACTGGAGAAAACCTAGAAAGTTGTAAGCAGAGATTGGTGGGTAATTCTGTTCAGAGCTCAGGCGACCAGAATGCTGACAAAATGTACAGGTAGGCTCCCATGTTTTTTGATGGGAGTTCTATTGGGAATTGGGGAGGGACCCATGTGTATTACATTCTGGCAAAGAAGCTTTCTACATTTTGCTCATAATCAGAGACTTTTTGGGAGACGGAGATTAAGGACAGTGAACTAATTGATTTGTTGGAAGAAATTCCAAAGCTGTTAGATATTCAGATTGTGGTATGTGCACTGCTGTTTTTAGCCCCATTTATAGTGAGAAATGGGACAAAATGTAGGTTAGAAAATTTTGAAAAATTTACATTTTGGCCCAAAAGGAACCATGTGTGAAATTCAGGCTAAAAGGGTGCTATTTTTGTAGATTAGTGCCATCACCAAGAAACAAGAAGAAAGATACTTTGAGGGCACCTCAGGAATCAGTAAGACCCCATTCATTGTGGAGCCAAGAGTACAAAAGTACAAACCTTTCAGTTAAGAAGAAAAACTCTGGGCCTTACTCAGACTTGACTCTGAGATGCATTTCTCTGTGCCTGGCCACCCGGGCACTCAGATGCCACTCTAGCGGCGGCCCATAGGGCCTGGCTCGCTTCTGCTCACCACATGCCGTGGCATCACCAATGTGCTGCTCAGTGCAGGGTTAGAAGCTGTAAGAAGGAGGCTGCAGGTGCAGTGGAGAGCCCAGGAGGTCAGAGGGGCGGGCCGTGAGCACAGCCAGTGACAGAGAAGCCACGTGGGTCCCAGGGAGGAAGCCACAGGACACGGGCACCCCAAGGCCTTTGGATATGGAGGTACAGGACTTACCGACTGCCCTGTTGGGTTTCGGTCTTGCTTCAGTTACAATTTCCTGTATCCCTCTGTGCCTCCTGTTTGGAATGGGACTGTTTGCCTGTGCCACTGGACTGTAGGGTTATGTAACGTGTCTTTGATTTTTACAATGGCTCACTGCTGAGTGCTTTGAGTCTCTTTCACTCTAGCTTTTGGACAATGGTGGAACTGTTGAGACTTCGAGCTATGGATGATTCCATCTGGGTTGTGTGCAGGATTGTTGTATCATGTTAGGGGGCATCATGAGCTGTCACTGTGTTTATCTGAGATGAATTATAGTTTCAGGAAAGGTGGCTAGGTGTCCAGGTGACAAAAGGTGGATTCGTGCCAGTTAATACTGATTGTAATCACTGGATTAAGAAACTCCTGGGTGGGTGATTGGATCATGGGGGTGATGTACCCATCAGTGGATTCATCCAGGGCTGTTCATGGCTGAATACACCTTTAAAACATGGGGTCCAGGTGGAGGAGGGTCCCTGTGGGTGCTCCCATCCGAGGTGGATCTTCCCAGGCTCTCATCCTCTGTGCTGCTTCTTGGCTGTCAGAAACTGAACAGCTTTGCTTTGCAGGGCTTTTCTGGGAAGATAGTCCTGCCTTGCAGGCAGCTGTTCTAATCATGAACTCCATCCCCTTAAACTGTGAGCCTCTCCTCCTTCAAACTGTGGGTGTCACATATTGTATCCTAAGGACAGCATAGCTGATACACACACGCACATACCCACACACACAGACACAGCAGATATAAAGTGAACTCTTACCCAGAGTATATATTAATATGTTTATTGAATGACTAGAAAAAGAGAGAAACTTGAATAGGAAAAAGTGGGCAGGACTCTTGAACAGGCAGCTCACAGGTGAAGATACCAAAATATCATGAAAACATGGAAAGATTCTCAGGTTCATTGATCATAAGGCAAGGGTTAATGAAAATCATAATAACTCATCATTATATACACTTAAGAACAGACTCTGTTACTAATATTGATCATCAGGTAAACTGTAATCATGGAGAATTTGTGGATGCTTGAGCGAGTGTAATGCTCAGTTCTTCTGCAGAACTGTTTGACACCATCTAGGAAAGTGAAATATACTTTTGCTCAGAAACTTAGTAATTCAGCTTCTCCGTATACATAATTAGAATACATGAAATAGAATTTTAATACTCTCACCATTTCTTTTAAAAAGCTACAACGTCTATCAAAAGAAAATATACATAGCTAAATTAGATAAATCGATGAAGTAGATAATATTGTTAGGATGGCTAACCTACACACTAGTGAAATAAAGTGAACTTCTCTACGCACCAATGTATTCCCATAAATGCAGTGTTTAGTTGAAAGAAGCTTATCAGAAAAGAACATTTATTGCATAATTTCACTTGTATAAAGTTTAACAACCTGCAAAACCCATTTTAAAGCCTTAAAGTCAGAGGATAACTTGAATGTGGATTAGAAGGGAAGACACAGGTTGCTGCTGTACCTCATAATGTTGAACTGACTGACTTCCAGGTTGCGTGTGATATTTGTAACTTTGCTCTGTAGAAAATGATTGGGCTGTATTATACTTCATTTACTATGCTGTATTTATGCTATCACTCACTGAAATTTAAAAAGTAACTTTGAAATACATTGCTCAAAAACAGTGAGATAGAAAAATATAGCAATGTTTGAAACGAACCTTCAGAAATAACATTTCTGGGACTCCACTTTACTCCTAGCACATCCAGGTATATTATATAGACTCTAAAATGGAAACAAAAGTTTAATTATTTATGAATGATCTGGCAAAACTGTCAATGTATGCAATAGCTAATTTCAACCTACAATCCTGGAAAAATAATTTTAATGTTAAAAATTTAAAAATGTTATATCAGTAATCAGATGCTAGACTTGACTTTTGGTTTTGTAATCTTATTAAATACATTTTAGTAAAGCAGAATGAATTCAGTAGAAAATGATAACATTTTATAATTAGCAGCGCTCCATTTCACATATTGTTAATTAGAGGTATGGGTTACCCGAGAAAGTCTTATCTACTTATGTCCCTTTAGAGTAATCTCAGTAATGAAATCCATATCAATGTGAACGCATTATAAATAATTACTTTCTAAAATAGTTTTGAGGTTAGACATTTGTTTACTATGAGTAAAAGAAAACAAAACTACTGAACTTACTTCTGTAGAATGAAATTGGCGATGTCCCTTTCAGGCCCTTCCCATGTTTCACCTCATAAGTAATCAAATTAAGGTAAATATAGGCTTGAAAATATTGTTACCATATGAATAAAGCAGGGGAATATTTTTCACCAAAATATTATAGTTCTTAAATTTGCCATGTATAAAAATACAAAGTATCAAAAAAAGTTTGCAATGTTCATTTTGAGATATTTTGTAACAGTTAATTTATGAACATTTATCATACAGCAAAATGAGTTAATAATTATGTATAATTAATATTTATATACTTGATTGTAATTATGAATTCCGTTTGTATAAACAGTACCTAACATCACGATGGTTTCTATTCAAACATCAAAAGTTTCATGCCATTCTCAGGGAAGGATTATTTGTCTAATTTTCAGATGAGTAAATAATACCTTAGGGGAGTTAAACAATTCAAAGTCATTTAACCAATAAAAGTAAATTGTAGCTGGAATTTCTTGATGATCAAATTGTTGTTTTCACCAGATGCTAGCTAGTGAACAATTATAATAATAAAACAAAATTGAGGTTCATGTCCTTTTTGTACCCACTATACACCTAACATCTTCTGTAAGCTGTAGTTCTGAATTCTTTGGTTCTGACTTTTGGGTTCATTTCAAAACTGCATGGGTTCAGAACTTCTAACTTTATAGAGGACAAGATTTTGAAAAATTGACCTTAAGATCTTTTAATTACTTGGAACTTATTATTAAATACCTAAACTACTTGGACATAATCTTTATCAATTTTTGAAAAAAAATGTAACTAGTTGAGAAAAATGAATAATACAATTCTTCTATGAATTGGCTATTGAGAAATATTAATATATGAAAATGTCAAAAAATAGATGAAGAGCGAGGTTATGGCTTCTATAAAAAAGACCATTTGTTTTGAATTTACATGTAGAGATAGGTATAGAGATTCAGTCAATGACTAATATTTTAAACAGAGAGAGTAAGTACAGGTCCAGAAACTCAGTTTGTTAATTGTTGTTCAACATCCATTTTTTTAAAAAATGGGTGGGCCAAAGTAATTAGAAGTCGGCTTTAGAAGCACACTTAAATATCAAATAGACACTTGAGACTGGAATTGGATCTAGGGCTGAGAAACAGCTTTTGCTTAGTTAATGACCCCCCACCCCACTGTTCCAAGGAGTGTGACGATTACTGTCATGATTTATAGCACAATCTAGAGCAGTGGTGGCGAAACTGTGGCATGCATTGTGTTTGTTTTTCTTTTAAGACAAAAGATGCTAATGTATGAGTTGTTGTTTCTAAACTAAAACCTCAGTATTCAGGTTTGATGTAGTATTTGAAGTTAGTGTACTGCTTCCTCAATGCTTCTACAATTGCTTTGAAGGTTTTAGTGAAAAGAATGCTCCCAGTCAGCACTTTTGTCCTGGGCCTGAGAGTCTACAGCTGAAGCCAGTCCCCAGGCAATGCCAATGCTGAGGCTCTCAGGTCATATTTTGAGGATTTACATGAATCACACACCATTTCCTGTAACTTCCTGGGCTCCACAACTTGTTTCTGCTTTCTGCCTCTCTTCCACATTTGAAGGCCCTTCAAGGCAGAACGGGGAGTGGCCATTATGTCACATGAATATTAGTGAGATTTGTAAAACTTTCGGTAAAATGTTCAAAATATAAAGATGATGAGAATAGAGAACATGATTTGCGACTGTGTCATTTGATTCACCTTTGAATTCCTGGACAAGTCTGATGATGAGTGAACCATGCAGTTTGCCTCCTTCAGCAGCAGTCTAAATTCATGGAGGTGAGTGCTAAGAAGAGAAAGGGGTTTGTGCTGACTCGGGACCAATTGTAAATTTCACTGTGTTTATAACACATGGGTAGCTATTAAAACTGGTGTTTTGTGAAAATTACATTTATTACTTTCTTACTTAAATCTCCACAGAGAAATCACTTTTTGCCACTTGACTACACATTTGACATTTTGAAAGGTAAGTGGAGCTCTCTATCATAAATAACATCTTGAGGTCACTGTGCGCTTCTCAATTCAAAGCAGAGGGGCTGAACCAAAAAAAAAGTCATTTTGCTTCAAGGAGAAAATGAAAGACAATCGACAAAAAGAATCATTGTGGGTATGGTTAGTCAAAGGATCTTGGGGCAAATTTGTCTGAGAGTTTGGTGACCAGGTCACCGGCCACACTCTGAAGGGATGCATCAATCAGGCTTGTCACACACCTCATTGCCCATTCCATCATCATGGGCTTGGTCTGTCTCATCAGGTCAAGTGAAAAAACCGTCCTGGTAAGCTCTCTTTCAAATTTCCTTATGGAAACTTCTCCAAATAAATCTCTATTTTGCATTCAGCTAAGCTAATCGATCATGAAGCTCTATCATTAATAACAAGATATTTAGAGTAGGCATCGTGCTTCCTTAAGCAGGGGCAAATAACTATTTTTAGAAAGCTAAGGAAACATTCATGATGTTAACTCTACAGAATAGTAGTTGATTGACGGCAGGTCATTTTGCCTTTAACTAGCTAAGAAAAGAGGAAAAGTTGAAGGTTATAACCAATGGACAAATGATTAATTACTCATAAAATCTACACTCGACTTGATGTCATAACTCAGCACTCATGGAAAGCTTGTAAGGCAATTGAAGGCTTATATTAGACTCTAAATAGAACAGTTTAGGTGCTGAAAATGTATGAGTTTAATTAGAAGCATAGGCAAGTAATTGTAGGAATGTGGGGTTTTTGATTCTTCATTTTCAATTTTATTTATTTTTTGAGACAGAGTCCTCTATGCAATTCAGGTTGACCTTAAACGCATTATGTAGCTTCCCCTATCCTTAGCCTGGTGGCAGTCCTCCTGGTTCAGCCTCCCAAGTGCTGGGATTACACATGTGTGCCACAATACCTGGCGCAAGTGTGATTTTTAACACTGTAAAATTCCAGGGAATTTTAGGAATTCAGATGTGATTATTTATTTCTTAAGGAATAAAAAACTCGGGAGTCTATTCTATTAACACTAGAATATAATATAGACAATATATTAATACTAATACACTATGTTCAGTGTAATAATTACATTTCCTCTAAGAACTTTGCTGTATTAAAAACAATCAATAACTACAATATACAGAATGGTACCAATTTATATGTTTGTCAGTTTTACGTGAAAGAGGCAACATAAGGGCGAATACTTAGCATTGTTCTCATTACTTAACATTTGGGGAGTGGCTCAATTTAGAGAAGTTTTTGTCATACATTTTTTAAAATTTGCATTTATTTCCTGAGTTGCTTGTTCTTTTCGTGGTTTTCATCTTTCTCTTATTTAGAGCATTCCAATATTGAGAATCTAAAATTTTGCTAAATTTGAAAAATGTGAACAATTTAATTATTGTGAAAAGATACATGATTCATTACAAAATTAGCCATGAGGTTGTTTTTATGGCTCTGTTACATTTGCTTTGGCCATGTGGGTACAGTTTTTTTTCTTTATTTTTGGTGCCAGGGATTGAACTCGGGGCCTTGCACTTGCTAGGCAAGCACTCTAGCCACTGAGCTGAATCCCCAGCCCATGTGGGTACAGTTTTGAAGAATATTAATGTCTGCTTTTGTGGGCAACATAGTGAAGGTTCCATAACTTACTAGATAGGAAGAGACTGGGTTTTACGACTGTGCTCTCTAAGCCTGTATAGTACAAATATTTTCAATGTTACAGATATTCTTTCAGAGAATAGAAAAGAAGAGAATATTCCCAACTGTTTTCACACAGCCAGTACAATGATTTAACCTAACTTGGACAAGTATAACAAAAAAAATCAGAGAACAATCTCCATTATAAATGAATCTCATTAATAGATGCAAAAACTCACATACAGATTAAATACAGTAAGTTAACAGAAGAGGCGATAATTCGGAAGTAAGAAGGATTATATGAGGTTAAACTCATATAAAAAGCAAAACTATCTGGCACATTAGTAGATAAAACAAAATCGGCCTTTGATTACAGCCACATCTGTGGATCATAAACACTCCAAGTGAATTAGAGGACCTTCAACCAAGGCAGAGCCGCCAACCTAGCGAAGGGTGTGGGTGCAGCTGAGGGACGGCAATCAAACATGTATAAATTGCCATTGATCATAAGACATTAGGAACACTTGGCTAAGAATCTATTATTTCACTGTGTTTTAACAGACAGAGTAGCACAAGAAAAATTAATAAAATATATAAGAAGTAGAAATGCTAGTATTTACAGGATACATAATTCTTTTAATAGGAAATAGAAGAGAAAATTCAAGCATATCTTTTGAATTAACTTTATATACCAATATGTACTAATCTATTGCATTCTTATACACCAGAAATTAATAAAAATGTAATGTAAAAGATCAAAAGCTGCCCTTCAAATTTTTCCTTACAATAACAAGATGAAGACAACAAGATACGGAGATTCATAGTGAAGTGATAGATGGTTGTGTCTTAGCCCCATGGGTAGACATTTATCAACCCATGAAATACAGAATCATGAACGATCCCTCCACATGTACAGATATGGCCAAACACACTCAGATTAGCAAAATACTGATTCTCTTCTTCAGAAATAACATAAAATTTATGTGGAAATCAATGAGGTAAACAGAAAAAGAAAAATGTTATAGTTTTTAAAAGAGAGGTGAATATCTTCATCATGCTGATGTAAAATTTTGGTTTTTTTGGTTTTTTTATGTTTTGAGACCAGGCCTTGCCCTGTGTTGCCTGGGATGGTCTTGAATTTCTGAGCTAAATCGATACTCTAGATTTTCTCCCTGAGAATAGGCAGGTGCACCAGGAAGTGGGATCTGGTTGGAAGACGGGGGTCACTGGGATATGACCTGGTAGTATTTATCTCCCTTCCTGTTTCCTGCCTGCTGTCTCTGCTTCCTGCCCACCATGATGTGTGCAGGAGTCCTCTTCCCAGGCCCTGTACCATTCCATTGTGCCTTGGAGCCAACCAACCATGGACTGTAACCATGAGCCCCAAATATACCTCTCCTTCTTTAAGTTCTGGGTGTTGGAAGTTGTGTCTCACCTTCCAATGAAAAAGGGATTAAGACACCCTATCTCTCCTAACCCCTTAGTTTCTCCAAATACCAATACCCCCATTCTACTTTCAAATTCTGAGATAAATTTTTAAAACTTCACTCATGAGTAAGATCATATAGTACTTGTCTTTCTGCATTGGTTTATTTCACTTAATGTGATGTTTCTTCTTTTTTGTTAGTAACGAGAGGATTTCATCACTTTTTACAAATGACTAGTATTCCACTTTGTAAGATGCACCACATTCTCTTTATGTGGACACTTAGTGTTTTCCATTTCTTGATAATTGTAAATAATGCTGCAATGAACTTGGGAGTGTAGATGCCTCTTTGATATACTGATTTTCCTTTCTTTGCGTATATACCAAGGAGTGGGATTGCTGGATCATATGGTTGTGCTAGTTTTAATCTTTTGAGAAACATCCATGCTGCTTTTCATGATAGATGAACTAATTTATATTTTCACCAAGTGGGTTTCATTTCTCACCTGAGTTTCATTTTCTCCACACCACTCACAAGTCGTGTGTGTGTGTGTGTGTGTGTGTGTGTGTGTGTGTGTGTATGGGTATGTGTGTGTGATTTGCTGGTATATGGTGATACCTCACTGTGGTTTTGATTTCTGTTTCTCTCATTAGTAATGTTGAAAATTTTTATAGAAGTGCTGGTCATTTGTATATCTTCTTGCGATAAATATCTATTTAATTCTATTATTTATAAATCAGGCTATGTGATTTTGTGCTATTGAAATTTTGGAGTTCCTTATATATTCTGGCTATCAACTGTTTACCAGATGTACAGTTTGCAAATATTTTCTCTCATTCTGTAGGTTTTCTCTGCATTTCTGTTGAGTATTTTCTTTGCTATAAAGGATGCTTTTAAATTTGATATAATCCTTTTTATCTGTGCTTGCTTTTGTTTCCTGTGGTTTTGTGAGTCTTAACCAGAAAATCATCATACATTTCCATGTCCTAAGTACTTCCCCAATGTTTTATTCTGGAAGTTTATAATTTGAGGTCTTACTTTTATTTATTTATTTATTTTTTGAGGTCTTACTTTTAAATCTTTAATCCATTTCAATTTGATTTTGTGACTGGTGGAGAATAATAATCTAGTTTTATTCTTCTGTATGTGGCTACCTAATTTCCCTAGCACCTGTTATCCTTTTTGTATAAGTAGGACAGTTGGCTATGGATGAGTGGCTTATTTGTAGGGTTTTCTATCCTGTTGCATTTGTCAGCATTGTTGTTTGTATGTAAATATTATGCTGTTTTTGTTACTATAGCTTTGTAGTTGATTTTGAAGTCAGGTAATGTAATGGCTTTTGCTTTGTTCTTTTAGTTTAAGATTGCTTTGGGGGCCAGGGGGTGTAAAAGATTTGTGATTGCCTAGGGGTGACTGACCACTTGTGACCAGCGTGGGGGTGATAGACCACTTGTCCAACATGAACATTTGCAAGCAACTCTGGGTTTGCTCTCCATCAGTGCACACACACACACACACACACACACACACACACACTTTGGCATTGTTCGTTCGTTATTTCTTTCTTTCTTCCTTTCCTTCTTTCTTTCTCTATTCTTTCTTTCTTTTTTTGTGGTTCCAGACAGATTTTAAGATATTTTTTCTTATTTTGTGAATAATGTCATTGGTGTTACCTATCAAAGTATTACATTTCATCTGTAGTTGGGTAGTATGGATATTTTAACACTATAGTACTGGTTCATCCAACCCATGAACATGAAATGTCTTCCCATTGTTTTGTATCCTCTTCAGTTTCTCTAGTCAATATTTTTAGCTTTTACTATAGAGATATTTCAACTCTGGTTAAATTTATTCCCTGGCATTTTGTTAATTTTTGTTGCTATTGTCAATGTAATTGTTTTCTTTGTTTCTGTAATACATTATTGAGTTATAGCAATGCTATTGATTCTTGTATGTAGATTTCTATTTGTGAAACTTCTACCAAATTTGTTTATTGGCTCTAATAGTCCTTTTGCTGGAACCCTGAGTAGTTTCTATACATAAAAGCATGTTATCTGCAAACAAGTGACAATGTAACTTTCTGTTTTTTAACTTGAGTACCACTTTTTTCTCTCTCTTAACCAGTTGCTTCTAGTATTATGGTGAAATAAAGTGATACAACTGGTCATCCTTATCATTTTTTATTTCTTAGAAATAAAGTGCTGAACTTTTCTTCATTCTATCTGTTAACTGTTGGCTTATTATATGTAGTTTTTAAAATATTGAGGTACTTTACTTTTATATCTTATTTAGTACTTGTATTGTGAATGGATATTGAAATTTATAAAATGCCATGTTCATATCTAGTAGGATGATTACGTGGCTTTTGTTCAAGTGTTTTATCACATTTATTAACTTGTATATATTGGACCATTCCTACATACCTGGGATTAATCCTGTTTGTTAAAGAGAATAATATTTTTAAAGCTATGCTGGGTTTGGTATGCTAGCATTTTGTTGAGGATTTTGCATCTAGTTTTATCAAGGATAATAGCCTGTACCTTTCTTTTTTTTTATTATGTCCTTATTTTGGTTTGATGTCATGATACTGTGTTTCAAAGTATTTCATCCTCTTCAACTCTTTTTGGGATAATTTGAAAACTATTCATCTTCTTTCTTCTTTGAATGTCTCCTATAATTCAATATTGACATAATTAAGCATTTCCTGGATAGGAGACTTTTTATTACTGACCCAATTTCATTACATACTACAGCTTTTTCAGGCTTTCTGCTTCTTCAATACTCAGTCTTGGAAGGGCCGTGTATCCAGGAATATGTTAATTTCTTATAGATTATTAATTTATAGTTATTATTAATTGTCTCTAATGATACTTTGCATTTGCATTTCTGTGGTACAAATTGTAATGCACTTTTCTTTCTTGTTTGCTTTTTTTTTCTATTTGAGTCTTCTCTCCTTTTTAGTCTAGCAAGGGTTTTGTCAACATTTTTAAATCCTTTCTAAGAATTAACTCTTTATTTCATTAATTTTTATAGTGTTTCTTTAGTCTCTGTTTTATTTATTTCTGCTCTGATATTTACTGTTCTCTTCTATCGATTTTGAGTTTGGTTTATTATATTTTTCTAGTTCCTTGATGTGTAGTAACAGACTGTTTAGTTGAAATTGTTCTGCTTTTTTTCCTCTTATTTAAAAAAAAAGTGTAATGGCCAAATGTTGATTGCTGTAAACATTCTTCTTAGTACTACTTTTATTGTCTTCCATAGGTTTTGTTATTCTGTGTTTCTATTTTAATTGGCTTGAAAAAATTTTAAATTCCTTTCTTTATTTCTTCCTTGATCAATTAGTTATTCTAGAGTAAATTGTTTAATTTCCATTTATTTTCATATTTTATAATGTTTTTCTCATTATTGACTTTTGGTTTTATTGCGTTTTGGCCAGAAAAATGCTTAATATGATTCTATATTTTTACGTACTTTGAGATTGTTTTGTGGACTGCTATATGATCTTTCCTGGAAGTGTTCTCTAATGTGTTGAGAATAATATGTATTCTGCAGTTTGTTGATGGCATATTCTGTTGCTATCTATTAGGTCTCTTTGGTCTAGTGTATAATTTAAATCTTCTCTTTTATTATTTTTTTAAGAAGGCTATTAAAGTTTTCAAAATAACTCTGTAGATTTCTCTTTGAAGATAAAATGGTAAATTTTACTTTCATACTCTTTCCATTCCACAGATGCACTTCTTCTACATTTAGAACAATTACAAGGAGGAGCTTTTTATTTTGGCTCGTGGTTTCAGTCCATGGTTGGCTGTCTCCATGAACAGCATTGTGAGAGGGTCTGGTCGAGGACAGATACTTATGGCAGCCACGAAACAGAAAGAAAGGAGAAGCTGGGGACAAGAATATACCCTTCACCCATCTCCAACCATGCCTCATCTCCTAACAGCACATTCAGTCATGAACTCATCAATGGATAAGCCACTGGTGAGTATAGACCCACCTCCAGTGATCTAATCACCTTCCAGATACATGAGATTCTCAGGGGACATTTTAGATCTAACCAAAACATTCTGTTGGTAGCTCACCAAAGAGTCCTATCTCATTATGTAGGATGCATTTCGTCTATCTCAGAGAGTCACCAAGTTTTAACAGTTTCAGCATTGTTGAAAAGTCTAAGTACAAAGTGTCCTCTGAGACTCAAGGCAAACTTTTAATTTTGAACCCCTATAAAATTCAAAAAGAAAATTAAATACTTCCGTACAAATGGCACAGGGTAAAGATACCCATATTGAAAAGGCAGAAATAGAAGGATAGAAATGAATTGAACCAAAGCAAGTATGAAATCCAGCAAAGTGAGCACCAAACCCATCAGTTCCATGTTCAGCACCTAGGGCAAGATGTGATGAGATGTGAACTTTAAGGACACGGGCAGGTCTGCCCCTATTGCATTGCTGATTGCAACCCACATGGTTTCTCTCTTGAGATGGTTCTGCTCAGGACCTGTGCTTTTCCTCAGCAGACAATCCATGTTCCTGGCATTTCTGACTTCCTTGGGTCTTCACTGCATCTTTGACTTCACTCTGATAGGTTCACAAACTGCCTTCTCAGGGCGCACTGCCTGGCCTCACAGGCATTCCTTTGAAAACTGGTGGAAACTTCTCTGACCTCACAACTCTTGCTTTCTCTATGCCCGAAAAACCAGCACCAGCTATATGATGATAAGTCTGCTGCTAGCTTGACAGTAACTGGAACCGCTTTGAACATACCAATAGTAGCTTCTGAGTGCCTGGATGGGTGAACTTGTAGGGGTACAGAGTACCCCTAAATCAGCAGGACACCCTTGGGATCTCTTCACAAATGAAAGATTTATACTTTTGCACCTTTGACTCTGTGACGGATAGGGTCTGGCTGATTCCCAGCATGCCTTCAAGACATCTTTCCTAGTATTTCCTTGCCAAGTATTTGATTTCTTTTTATTGCTCATAAACCATGGTTTCCTATGCCTAAACTCTGAAGGTTTATCCTTTTTGGCAAAACTGGAAATCTTTAACCTCTTTTGGCTTTTTTTTTTGCTCCTCATTCTCACTGTAGATCTGGTTAAAAGCAGCCAGTAGTATCCATATGAGAGCCTGGACATTGGGCTGCCTTGAAATTTTTTCCACCAGGTTAATTAGTCCAGAACCATTTATCTCAACCTCCCACAAAGTCTCAGGACATGGGAAATGTGTAGACGAAATTTTTCCCAGAGTGTAACACACATGGCAACCAGCTCAAATCCCATCGGGGTCCTTTTTTCCACTGAAACCTCCAGAGACTGGCCTTTATTGTCTTCTGCATTTTTACCAGCATTCTGTCCTCTGAGCTCTGACTGGTGTTGCATTACAAATACATCAAGCACAGTCACAACATTATTGGGCTTTGCTAGTTGGTATTTCCAAACTTTGCCAAGTTACTACTGCAAAACAGTTCCAAAGTCTTCTAAACCACATGTGAGTTACAATCAAAGCAAAAGTTCTACTTCCTTTAACAATTTTCTGTAATAGAAAGATTTTTTGTCACCAAGACACAGTATCTAACACCCACAACAAAAAGGAAAGGACTGCTTTGCTTCAGAGTTTCGGTCCACAGTCTGCTTACTCCAAGACAGAAGTGGCATGGTGGGAAGGCTTGGCAAAGGATGGGTGCTCATACCATGGCAGCCATGAAACAGAGAAAAGAGAGGACCCATGGATAAGAATATACTCTTTCAGGCCACAGCCCAGTAACCCACCACCAACCAAGACTCATCGTCTAACAACGCATTCAACTATGAACTCATTGGTGAGTAAATCTGCTTAGTCTAATCGTCTTCTAAATGTATGAGCCTTTGGGGGGACATTTTAGAGAGAGTTGACTAATAAATATACATTCCTACAGTGTAAGCAGTCTCATCAATATTTATGGATTTTGTGTATTCTTGTTGATGGTTATTCTGCCTGGGGTGAGAGAATCTCACTGTAGTGATGAGACAGCACCCATAATCGGAAAATACGTAATCCAATTGGTAAGTGGGCAAATGAAGTGAAACAGACACTTCTCAGAAGAAGTATACATGGCCAATAATTATACACAAAAATTTTCTCAATGTTGCTAGCCATCAGAAAAGTGCAAACCAAATTTTTAACTTTTTAATCAGCAATGTAGTTTATAAGAAGATATTGTCGAATACAGATTTTTCTTTAATGTAATCTAAATTCTCAGATTAGACGAAAGCTCACAGATGGTCATATTGGTAAAGTTAGTAATTTATCAGCAACATGCTGAATAAAATTTTTCTAAATCAATCCCTTTTAAAAGATGTGGAAACATTGTCACTGAGTCCAGAATAGAGAATGTGAATTCAAAGAGGCATTATTAAAATTTCATTTCTTTAGTTTGAGCTACAACTAACAAGAACATACTCAGGCATTTGGTTTTATTAAGAACTCTAGTTGTTCCCATCTCTTTTGCATAGAGAGTGCAGAAAATATATATTTAGAGCACTTCAAAACTATATTCTTTACTCCACGTATAAGTAAGGTCATGCGATATTTGTTTTTCTGGGCCTGCTCTGTTTCATTTAACATAATGTCCTCCAGATTTTTCCATGTTATTGTAAATGATAGAATTCCCTCCTTTTCAAAAGGCTCACTAATATTCTATTGCATAGGTAACATACATTTTCTTTACCTGTTCATTTATTGGTGGACGTTTATATTAATTCTGTATCTTGGGTATTGTGAATAATCATGCAGAGGACATGGGAGGGCAGAAATTTATTCAACATGCTGCTTTTATTTCCTTTGCACATATATCCTCAGGGGATAGACTACTAGATCATCTGAGAATACCATATTAATTTTTAAAAAATCTCCATACCATTTTCCATACAAATGTACATTCCTATCAACAGTGTAAAAGGATTACTTTTCTTCACACCCCCTCTCACACTAGTTGTCTTTCCTTTTGTTGATTACAGTCACTCTAATCAGTGTGATGCAGCATCTCATTATAGCTTTAGCTTGCATAAGGATCAGTGATGTTGATCAATTTTTTGCATAACTATTGGCCTTTTGGATGCCTTCTTTTGAGAAATGACTATTCAGGCTCTGTGCCTATTTTTAAATTAGAATTTGTTTTCTTATTGTGAAGTCATTTGAGGTATTTATATCATATATTTGGATAATAGTCTTTTATCAAATTTATGGTTTACAAATACATTTTTCAATTTTCTGGGTTGTCCCTTCCCTCTTTTCTCCCTCTGCCGTGGATTAGTTTTTTAATGTGATGAAAATCCATTTGTCTGGCTTTTACTTCAGTTTGAAGAGGCATATAAATTCATTGTTCAGATCAATGTTTAAAGATTTTCTCTTGTTTTCTTTTGGAAATTTTATAGTTGCAGGTCTTACGTTTAAGTCATTAATCCATTTTGAATTGACTTTTGTTCATGATATGAGATGAGATTGTAGTTTCATTCTTTTGAATGTGAATATCTAGTTTTCCCAAACACCATTTATTGAACACAGTCTTTTCCTGTATTCATGATGCCTTTGCCAAAAATCAATTGAAGGTAAAAGCTTGTACTTATTTTAGACTCTACTTTTTTCCTTTTGTATTTATCCATTTGTGTTTTTAAATGCCAGTACAATATTGTTTTGATTACTACAGCTTTGTAATAAATTTTGAGCATAGGCATTGATGCCTCTGGCATTATTCTTTACATTCAAAATTGCCTTGGTTATTTGAAGTCTTTTATGATTCATACGGATTTTAGGGTTGTTTTGTCCATTGCTGTGGAGAAAAGTTACTGTAATTGGAATTTTGTGTGTGTCTGTGTTGGTACTGAATATTGAACTCAGGGCCTTTGTGCTGAGCTATCTCTTCAGTCCTTTTTTCTTTTTCTTTTTCTTTTTTTTGAGACAGGGTCTTGGTAAGTCACTAAGTTGCCTAGGCCAGGCTGGAAATTGGGATGCTTCTGACTCAGTCTCTGGGAGTGCTGGGATTACAGATGTGCACCACCATGCCCAGCAGTGATTAGACATTCGATAGGAATTGCATTGAATCTGTAGCTTACTGTGGACACTATGGAAATTTTAACAACATTAATTCTTCCAGTCCATGAGCCAGTGTATCTTCTTGTTCATTTTTCATCTTCTTCAATTTCCTTCATCACTGGTTTATAGCTTTCTGTGTACAGGTATCTCACCTCCTTGGTTAAATTTATTCCTAAATATTTTTATAGTTATTATAAATAGGATTTTTCATTTGATTTCCTTTTTTGGTGGGGAGATGCTACTGATTTTTATGCTTATTTTTTATCTTTAAATCTGCCAAATATTTTTTACTTTAAATGATTTTTTGTTGGTGTCTTGGGGTCTTCTATATTTAAGATTTTATCATCTGCAAACAGACAATTTACTTTCTTGCTTTTTGATTTGGATGTCTATAATTTCTCTTGCCTCACTACTTGGATTACAACTTTCAGTTCTCAGCTGAGAAGTGAAAAGAGGGAGATTCCTTGTCTTTTTCCAATCATAGAGCAAAGCACTTCCATTTTTACCCGTTGTGTTTGATAACAGCCGTGGGTTTATCATGCACACCCTTTATTGGGCTGGGTCAAATTCCTCTTCAATATAATCTGCTGCCAGGTGTGGCGGCACTCGCCTGTAATCCCTGCATTTGGGAGGCTGAGGTGGGAGGATTCCAGGAATTCAAGGCCAGTGAAGGCTACACAGTGAGTTCAAGTCTAATCCGAACTACACAGTGAGACCTCGTCTCAAAAGAAAATCTAATCTGTTGAACATTTTTATCATAAAATGATGTTAAATTTTGTTCCATAATTTCGCTGCATGCACTGTGATGATTATGGATTTTGTGCTTGATTCTGTTAAAGTGGTTTAGCACATTGACTGATTTGCATATATTTTACCATTTTGCATCCTTTTGCTGGATCGTAATGAATAAACGTCTTATAATGTACTTGTTGAATTTAGTTTCTAGTATTTTCTTGAGGGCTTTTGTATTTTTTTCATATTAAATTGCTTATGCTTTTCTTGAAGTGCCTGCCTGGTTTTTAGCATCCAGGTAATAATGGCCTCATGAAATGAGTTTAGAAATACTCCTTCTGTTTTAATTTTTGGGAAGATTTTAAGAAGGATTAGTATTAATTCTTCTATAAATGTGTTGTGGAATTCAGTAGCTCTCTCCCTCTGTCTGTCTGTGAGTCTGTCTCTCTCTCATCTGGATAAAGTTTTGTTGATTTTCTCTTCTCCAAAATAGCAACAACTCAGTTATTTTTAAATATTTCTTATTCTTTTCCTAGTCTCTACTTCATTTATTTCTGACCAGATATTTATTATTTCTTTCCAGTGTCTTTGGTACTACTTTTCCTTTTCCAGTTGCTTGAGGTGTGGAATCCTTCTTCTTGTATGTAATGGGCATATATTTCCATGAACTTCTCTCCCATAGCTAATTTTGCTTTATTCCTTAAATTTTGGTATGTTGTGTTGTCTATTTTCATTTCTCAAGATATGTCTTAGTTTCTCATTTCATATCTTCTTATACATATTTGCTGTTCAAGGACATGTTAATTTACCTGAATTTGTGGATTTTCTGAATTCTTCTATTATCAATTTCTAGTTTCATTCTGTTCTGGTTAAAAAAGATGACTGATATGATTTCAACTGTCTTAAATTTCACAGGACTTGTTTTGTGGCCTAATATATAACCTATCTTGGAGAATGTTCTGTGTGATTCAGAAGAATATGTACACCATCTGTTTTGGATGGAATGTTCTGTATGTGTTAGTGAGGTCTAACTGTTCCAAAATTTAGTTTAATTCCAATGTTTACTTGTTGATTTTCTATCTGAGTCATCTGTCCATTGTTGGACATTTAGTGTTTCAATCTCCAAATATATTGTATTGTTGCTTGTCCATTTATGTATTTAGGTGTTCACATGTTGAATGTGTACATATTTACAATCGTTATACAGTTTGATGAATTAACCTCTTTAACATTATATAAATATTCTTTGTCTCATTTTACCAATTTTTTACTTAAAGTCTATTTTATCAGATACAAGTGCATCTACACTTGCTTGATTTTTATTGCCATTTGCATGTGATATATTTTTCCATCCAGTGAGGTTTCTTTTTTTTTAAGCTGGCTTATAATTGGGTCTTTACTTTTATCCATTCAGTCATTCTATGTGTTTTGATTGTAGAATACATCCATTTAAATGCAAGGTAATTATTTATAAGTAAAGAATTACTACACGCTTTTATGATTTGTACATCTTTTGCCCCTTTCTTTCTCTCTGATCTTCCTTACTTGATTTTTCTGTAGTTGTAACCTTTGATTCCTTACTTTTATCATATGTATATGTACTGTAGGTTTTTGATTTGTGCTTATCATGAGGCTTACATGAAACATTTTATAAAAAGATATTTTAAACTAATGACTGCTAAAATTCGATAGCACAAAGTAACTTCTTTAAAGCATATGTAATATAAAAAGGTGTAAACTATGACATCAGAAACCAAGTAAAGAGATGGAATAAACATCTCCATCTCCTCACTTGGTTTCTGATGTCATGGTTTACACCTTTTAATATTACATATGCTTTAAAGAAGTACTTACTAAAGATGTTTATTCCATCTCCTCACTTGGTTTCTGATGTCATAGTTTACACCTTTTTATATTACATATGCTTTAAAGAAGTACTATAGCTATTAAGTTTTAATTTTAATTTTCATGCTAAAAGATAAGTGATTTACATATCCCATTATGTTATTAGAGTACTCTCAATTTCATTGAATAGTCTCTTTTCCCAAAGAGTTTTAAACTTCCATATGTTTTCTTGTTATTAATTAGTGGCCTTTCCATTCAGCACGAAAAATTTCCTTCAGCACTTCCTATAAAGGCAGGTTTGATTGTGATAATCTTCTCCAGCTTTCATTTGTCTGAAAGCTCTTCATTTCTGAAGTACAGCTTTGCCTGCTATAATATTCTTAGTTGGAAGTTGTTTTCCTTTAGCAATCTGAATATATCATCCCACTTTTTGCTGGCTTGTATTGTTTCTTCTGAGAAATCCATTGCTAGGCATCTGGAAATTCTCTTGTATGTGATTTGCTTCTTTTCTTGTGTTGCTTTCAGGATTGTTTCTTTATCTTTAATTTTTGACAGTTTAATTATAATATGTCTCCATGTCATTTGGTTAAATTTAATCTAATTAGAGAATTTTGACCTTCTCATATCTGAATATTTCTTTTTCTCATTTCAGAAAGTTTTCTGTCATTATCTACTTAAATATGCTTTCCACCTGTAGGTCACTCTTCTCTCCTTCTTCACTCTTATAACTCAAATATTTGCCTTTTAATTTTGCCCCATAAATGCTGTAAGCTTTCTTTATTCTTTTTTCTCCTCTGATTATATATTTTCAAATAATCTTCCGTCAAGTTCACAGATTCTTTTGCTTTATTTATTCTTCTGTTGATGTTCCTTAACACATTTTTCCTTTCATTAGATTTTTTTATCTCAAAATTTCTGTTTGACTTTTTAACATATAATGTCAATCTCTCTGTTAAATTTTTATTATTTTACTAATTTCATTGATTTGTTTTTCCATATTTTCTCAAAGTTCATTGAGTTTCCTCAAAACTACTATTTTGGCAGTTTTTCAGACAGCTCGTATATTTCCATTTATTTGAAGTCAGCTACTTGGAAATCATTTTTTTTTTTTTTTTTGATGTAGTACTCTATCTTTGGTTCTTCACTTTTCTTGTTGTCTTATATCGAAGTCTGCGTACTTGGTGGAAAAGTCACCTCTTGCAGGGCCCATCCCAGACAATGCTCAGGGTTTCTGCAGTGGTGGTGGGGAGTGTTCAAGTCTTTGGTGGTAACGGCTTTTAAGGTCTCTTGATGTCTCTCTGTATCATTAGGAAAGTTGTGGCCGAAGGGGTCCTTTGTGGCACTGGGTTGCTTGCAGTGGTGGTGTGTAATGAACAAGTTTTCCCACGAGTAGTCTGGAAATAAGGCCTGAAGAATGGAGGATGATAGCTGGTTGTCTGGAGTGGTGATGGCATCGGCACCTGGGGAACAGGCACCCTCAGTGCAGCATTTATAACAGGATTTGAGTGTGGATAATCATGTAGCAATAAGGGGAGTTTAAAATGAGAACACCAGTGGGCACTGGATTAGAGTGGCTCCAGAGTCAGGGCAGGACCTACCCATCTATGGCAGGTGAACCAGGGTTTGGTATGGGACTCAGAGCTACATCACTTTGATGATGGCTCCAATGTTTCAGACATGGACATACGCAATACAATCTTAGAGCAGAAATCCAAAATACAGATATGTGTCACCACCAATGTCTGCAGGGTGAGATCATATTAGCTCTCTTTAATGGCTGAGTTGGTTTCTGAAGCTTGGACAGTGGGAGTTTGGATGTGGGTCCTTAGTCCAAACGAGCTGCTGATAACTTTAGTGTCTAAACCGTGAGTGGGCATAGTCCTTGCAGCCACAGAACTGGACTGAGTAGGGGAACTCTCAGAATGGCAGGATATTCCTAAATTTGGAACCATGTGCTTTCTCAAACCTATGTTAAGAATTTGAGAGCTTCAGAACATATTTAATTTTTACTCTATTTTTAGGTATCAACATTGATATAATGACATTTTTATTTCATTACCTCTTAAGTTACTCCAAGGTATGTAGTTCCCAAATCATTTTATCATTTTTAAATTGTTTAAACAGAATATGAAATAAACACTTGAGAATAGAGTAGCTGAATTTATCATGGACTTTCAAATGGTTTACAAGTATAATCAGAAGACTAAAATAAAGGTGTTAAATTCACACTGTAGAAACATTTTTAATATACACATATTTAAACCTTTGCTTATGAAGAGGAAAAAATACACTTGTTAAATTTCATCTTGAATATAATCAGTGATGGTACCTTTGCATAATTTCCTTGCAGCACAGACTTCATACCTGATTTTTTTCTATATAAAATAATTTGTAATCAAAGTTCAAGATTGTAGGACACTGCTTTTTCACATGTGAAAATTTTTATGACAAGCAATTATGAAAAGAATACAAACTTTGATGCAAGAATACATGGAGGGTAGCAGACAACATAACAAAAATGATGAATAATGCCAATATCCCACATCAGTAATTTTTTGTATTAATGCATATTATAGAGAATGGTATTTCATTTTGTCACATTCATACATATATAAAATGTGCTTTGATCTTCTTCATTCCCCATTATCCATCTTGACCTTCACTCCTCCCTCTTTTTTATTTCTTCCATCTTTTCTACTAGTCTGTCTTGTCCTTTCATGTCATCTTTTGCCTTTTTATTTTAGAGTCCATATATGGGAGACAGTATGCAATATTTGCCTTTTTGAGTCTGGCTTATTTCACGTAACATAAAAATCTCCAGTTCCGTCCATTTTCCTTCAAATGACATGATTTCATTCCTCCGAATGGCTTAAAAGACCTCATTGTGCATATGCACATTTTCTTCATGCATTAATCTACTGATAGGTCCTTAGACTGGTTCCATATCTTGGCTATTGTGAATTGAACAGCAAAATTGTAGTTATGAAGGTACCAGTATAGTTTGCTGATTTTAATTCATTTAGGAATATACTGAAGAGCAGTATAACTCGATAAGATGATGCTCGTTTTTAGATTTTTGGAGTCTCCACACTATGACCAAACTAATTTACCTTCCCACCCACAATGTATAAGTGTCCCCCTCATCTTCCTCAGCATTTATTGTTTTTGTATTCTTCACACTAGCCATTCTCACTGGAGCGAGATGGAATCTCAATGTAGTTTTGATATGCATTTCCTAGATGATTAAAAATGTTGAACATTTTGTGTATCCTTTTCGGCCATTTGAATTTCTTTTGTCTTTAAGATTTTTCTTCAATTTATTTTCTCACTTGTTGACTGGGTTTTTTCTAGTGTTGAGTTTAAAATTTTAAATTTTGAGGCAAGTATCTTGTGGTGTAGTGGGTGGCGACACAAAAAATAATGAATAATCCTAGAATTCTACTGCAAGAATTTTTGGCTGGGGATTTAGCTCAGTGATTAGAGTGCTTGCCTTGCAAGGACAAGGGCCTGAGTTCGATCCCTGGCACCACACAAAAAAAAAAAAAAAAAAATTTTCAGCCAATTGTTCTGTACGTGAGACTAGTGATGGGTAAGGAAAGTATCAATTCCCAAAGAGATTCAGTGGTTCTAAGATTTAAAAGCAAACAAAAATGTAATTTAACATTAACAATCATGTTTCTTCATTACTTTATCCAGTGTGGTAGCATTTTAAAATTGTAGTAGATATTTAATTTTGGTGCTTAATCATACATTCTGTTTAGAGTCATTGAGAAGTATGAACAAATCTTTGAAGTAATGAAATAGTTTGCTGTAAGGAAAACAATGGCGAGGATTCAGAATAATTACTTTGAACTAAAAGGTCAAATATTATACATTTAATCTTTTAAATTGTGTTTCCTGTCATTTCTTCAGATTTTGACAATGTCTTAAAATGCATATATATATATCATATATTACAATAATATATTTTGAATAGTTTGAGGATATTGGTAAAGACTACAGAACTTTTACTACTATTATTTTATGCCTAAAAGGGCATAATGGTAAATATCTCTATTTGTGGAGTTAATTTCCAGAAAATTTGTGTAGCATCTCGTATCTAGATGACAGGTGGCAAAATCTGTATGTAAAATCTGCATGTACAGGCAGAATCTGTATGTAAAGTATAATTTCTGTTTTTAAGGACTTTGCTGAAACCTGTGAATTGAACAAAAACTCCTTTCCATTGAATTCTTACCATATGTTAAACATTTTGCTAGGCATTGAGTATACAACAGTAGACTTACCTTTCAAAATCCTTCGCAATGCTGAAATTATATAGAATGTTCAAATCGTTGAACCCTCCTCAGGTGACAAACAACTGAATGTTTCCTTTGACAAGTTAAGGATAAAGACTATTTATACAGTCGTGTCACTGAGGTAGAGTTGGTATTGCATAAGCTTGCAGAGGTGTTATTTTGTGCACAATATTAAGGTTGGCTCTAAAATGTTCCCTAAAAGCATCCTATGTTCAGAAGTTTATTGGCTCTCAGGAGTGCTGTTCTCTTCACCTGTTAATGAGCTCAGTAGTTGATTGCACTGTGAGGAGGCGGGCCTGGCTGTGGGCAGTCCCGGGGGCACCCTGGAGCTGTACATACTTGTCCTTGCTCCTCCTTCCTCTCTCGGCTCTCTCATAGCCAGGGTTCGGCATCTTTCCTTCCACCAGGTCCCTCCACCTTCCCATTCCCTCCTTGGAGCCCACTGACCCTGGAATGGAACTCTGCGCTGAAGTGAACCTCTTTTCCTCCTTTAAGTTGTGGGCATCAAGTGTCATGTCTCAGCCACAAGAGAGCCTGTATCACGAGCATCTATAAAATAATATTTATTAATTTTAAAACTTGGAACAAGTTTTACTACTTAGATAATGCTGATCAAAGTTTTGGGTATGTGATTTTCAAAGAAAAATATATATTAACCATTAAAGCTTTTATTTTGACATATTTCTACATATTTAATGTAAAAATTAAAAGCCTTTCAAGTCACCAATATTTCTGACAAATAATACACTTGTAATTCAAAGTTCAAATTGTATGTATACATGCTCAAAAGCCTCTATTTTAAGAGACCAATACAATATATGTCTTTAAAATACTTAGGAGCAAACTTAGAATGCTTCATTTTATTTAAGTCATATACTGACATCCATTTAGTGTCAGAGATTACTTCCTTATCCTTAGAATATTAAAAAATTCTCTTAATTCCATGAATCAGGTTTAAACCTTTGTAGTAAAAATCGTAAATGTTAAGTTGAATGGATAAAATTAATAAACCACACAAGAAAAATAAATTAGGTTCTTTCCTGGGGATTTAGCTCAGTGGTTAAAGTGTTTGTCTAGAAGCACAAGGCCCTAGTTCGGTCCCCGGCACCCAAAATTAGGTTCTTTCTGCAGTGTATACAGTGTATTCATGAGGATCTAGGTTCTTCTAGTGATAGTAACATACTAAAATTCTAATGCTTTTTAAAAAATTAATTTCCATTATTAAAGGAATGAATTAATTCTTTCTCTCTCTCATACACACATGTATATATATGATATATAATATATATTATAAATTTAAAGTACTACCTGTGTTTTTTTTTAAGATTTCATCTTGTGTTTGATCTTCTATTTTTACACCTACAAGAAAAATATTTAAAACTACATTTTTGAATAATCTTACTGAAGAGTAGTCTATTAGAGTCACTTAAAGCTAAGGTTATGTCTGTAATTTTAATAAAGGGTGGTCGTGGTGTATTATGAAAGTAACACAGACATCACTGGATATTTACTCAAAGTCTAAAATGTGAATAATTATTTTCCTTAGAGATCCTTTCAAAGATAATGATTAGGAACACAGGGTTAGATCAAGTGCAAGTACCGCTAAAGGTTAATTTCTGACACCCACAAAAGCTTATTTTAAGACACCAATTCAGTACAGAGTCCTCTGTAAGTCACCAGACTTATGATTTTTTAAGCTTTGCAATGTTGCTGCACCTGTAGGTTTGTTATTAACACGGTCTTGTAAGTTTGAAAATTTAATAACTTAAAGCAAACAAACAAATCGAGAATGTGGTGAGTATCTCTAAAATGCCCAGAAAATTTTGCTATGACACAATTTGAGTTTAAATTTCTTTTAGCCAATCCCTACTTTTTAATAAACCGTGGGGTATAAAAATATCAGGTTTCTTTTTAATCAGTTTTAGAAAAATCACTTGTTTATTCAAACAAGAGTTATTAATTTTGAGGGCAGATAGATGTCTCTCTCTCTTTCTCTCTTTCTCTCATATCTATATAGTTTTATGACAAAGAAATAGTGTTTTTTTTTTTAATGTATTGGGGATTGAATCTGGGGCTTTTTCATTGAGCTACGTCCTTAGCCACTCTTCTCCTTTTTTTAAAATTTTGAGACAGGGTCTCACTAAATCGTTAAGTTGCCCAGGCTGAGCTAAGAACTTTCCACCATCCTGCCTCAGTGTCCCAGAGTGCTGGGATTACAGGCATGTACCACCACATCAGGCTCATTTCTTATACTATGTTTAGTGTATATGACTACATGGAACACAACATTTAGGTTGTATAACTCTAGTTCTGTACATTTTCTTTAACACATTATGCAGCTGTGTAGATAGGATAGGAAACAGAGCAATAAGTAGGTTCTACACTCTCTGATAGAAAGTGAAATACCTTCCCATTGCCAGCTTTTCTACCTCCGTGGAAAAACCAGTTTTGCTTCTATTTGACAATTTACATTAATGTTCTTTATGCAATGTAAATTTATTTTGTGTATATTTTATGACATAATAGTTATAATATCTAACAGTTATGCTTTCCTTGTGAGTAAAATAAAATCTTTAACGTGGGTTAATTTTTAGATGTATTTGAGAGCCAAGATTTTATTATTTATTGTAGCTGTTTTTAACACAGTACTGTATATAGCTGGACTGGACCTGACAGTTTGGACCTCAGGGGTTCATTGGTAGAATGCAGTCAAATTCCTCATAGCAAATAAACTCCATCAGGGAAATTGGATATAGAAGGGAGACACTCAGGAAACAATTCAAGAAGCAAGATTTGGAAGGATTCTGCTTTTTTGAATGGTATTTCCCCATTTGAATTCTACTGAAAGAAAATAATTTTCATTTCACAATTTGGGTTGTTTTCTGGAGGAAAATCACCTAGAACACATTGCTATGGCAATTTAAAATACCAGATAGTAAAAGTACAAATTTTCAAACAAACAAACAAAAAAATCCAGGACAGCAGTTTTTAACTTACCAGTATGGAAAGCACCCCCGAGATTTTAAAATACCAGTGCCTTGATTCCATTCCCAGAGATTCTGATTTAGCTAACTTGGGTGGGTGCTGGAGTCTGGACTCTGAAAGGTTCCAGGTGCAATTCTAAGAAGCAAACAAAGTTGGGATGTATGGCAGGGGGAGGGAAGGAGTTAGTGTGCAGGAGAGAAGACTCCAAGGAAATTTAACTGTCTTCAGACATTCAAGGGTTGTCGTGTAAGTCTGTATTTTGCTCCATCCGCAGAGAAACAAAACAAACACTCAATGGAGAAAGTTTAGCCTCACACCAAGAAAGAGATTTCAGGCATTTTACAGTGTATTAAAATAGCGTAGATTGCTTTGCAAAACAGCTAAGTCAACACATGCACATTCAAGGATAGATGACATAGTTCTTTCATTGATAGCTATTATAAGTTTATCCAAATCAGTCATCTCCTCCAAAGCCGAAAATTAACTCCACTTTTCAGTACTGCAAAAAAAAACTGAAAATGTCCCACTGAATACATTCACTGTCTGAGAAGTGTAACGCAAACCTCATGTTCTCCATTCCAGTCACCCTAGATAATGCTGTCACCATTCATTTCCTCAGTGTCAAGATGGGGTTATTCTCCCAACACAAAAGTGTCACCAGTAGGATCTTGTAACCAGTTGGAAGACTCCAGCAAAATGACTCACCGAATATTCTTATTTTTTTTTTCACCAAGAGCAAGTATTGGTACATTGTATAAATAATGATCACATTCATCATGGTTATTTTGTACCTGTACATGATGCATCTCAGTTTCCCCCCTCTTCCCCTCACCTCCCTTCTGGATACTCTAGAGGAAGAGGAAAGCACACTGAGCAGTATATCTCAAAATTTTCCACGGTGAAGTAACGGTGGAATCATCATTTAGAATAAAGAGCTACACAGTTCCTTTTACTCTGTGAGAATCTATCACTGTGTAACAAAAACAAAAATGATAAAGACTTTAAGAGTCATTAAAGATACATTAAATACTTTGCAAAATCTGGACAGACAGTGGAGGGGGGAATACAAAATTTAGAGCAACTGCAGGGACAATGCTAAAATTTCCTCCTGCTGCTACATTTTCCCTGGTGCATAGTGTGTTTACAAAGCAAGCTCTAGTCACACCTGCTACTGAAACCCTAATCAGTGTCAGCAGACATCTTCTAAAATAAAAGCCAACGCAACCTGTGTGTTTTTTATAGAAGTAATTTACTATCTTGTCTTTTCATTTGTTGTAGGCTATCAATTTCTTAAGTATGTGCTTTATTATTTATACTACTTCACATTTTTATTTACTTTTCTTTCATAACTTGTTTTGGTTTGTATTTATATAAAGAGTTTAGAGGTTTCTTTCAAATCTTATAGTTTATATCTAGATGTTTCCCCAAAGCCTCATACTATCACAGGTGAGGTTTGTGGGAGGTGACTGGATTTAGGGTGTGTGATGCTGGATTTAGGGTGTCGATAAATGGATTCTACCACTGTTTGGTTTAGCATAGTGGGTGTAGATAATGGGAAGACCCACCTTGGGATGGGTGGCACCAGCCAATAGGCTTGTGGGCTCGATGAAATAAAAAGGGAAAGAAGAAAGGCTCTCTGTTTCCTGCCTGCCATGCCATGCCATGGACTGTTTCTGCTCTGTAATGCCCCTTTGCTCTGGTGCCCTGCCTTGGAGCCAGCCAGTTATGGACTGAAACCTATACAAATTGTGAGCTAAAACAAACCTCTCCTCCTTTAACTTGTAAGTGTCAGTTATTTTGTCCCAGCAAGGAGAAAGTAGCTAAAACAGTACCCAAACATCATCTGGATGTTATTTTTCTCTTTTTTTTTTATTCTTTTTTTAGTACATGTTTGCAGGACATAGTGATTACATTTTTCATGGGAAGTTGTTATGTGTACATGATATATCTTAACTTTTTTTTTCATCCCCTTACCTCCCCTCCCCCTTCCCTCCATTTCTTGATACCCTTCCCTTTTTTTCTCTCACCTATACCTCAGGAGGTATTTTGCTTTTTATTTATATTTGGGGTTTCTCATATAAGAGAAATCATGCAATAGTTAAGCTTGTGTGTCTGACTGATTTCACTTAAAGTTATTGTCTCAAGGTACATTCATTTTCTCACAAATGACTGAAGTTTATCATTCTTTATGACAGAGTAGTGCCTCATTTATATAAACACTATATTTTCCTTATCCATTCTACTTTGGATAGATGTACTGGGTGCTTGTAAAGTTTAGGTATTACGAATTGTGCTGCTATAAATTTGGGTGTCTATGATGGTCTTTAAAGGTCAGAAAACTGGATATTATTTACTATGTTTTCACTAATATCGCTCTGCCAGTTGGAGATCATGTTTATTTTCTTTACCAAATCAACTTTACCACTCAAATACTGTTCTTTATGAACAATGTTCAGCAAAGAGTAGCTAACAAAGTTTATACTCTACCCAGAGGAAAATCTACTAGCCCAGCACTGTAATCTCAGACGGTATTTCAAATTAAAAGACTATAAATTCAACTCTTCTCATGCATTTTGGTGGGGAAGGCAAAGAAAACTTTTACATTTTAAAAATTTTTATTTCCCATTAAATTCAGGAGGTGACTAACACAAAAATAAGCTGTTGTGGGTAAGAACATTGTTAGGCTAGATTTGTGCTGAACAGAATCATGCACACTTTTATTATACTTTCAATTATTTAAAATGTTATTTGATGCTGATATTCATCTTTTGATAGTATTTCTATCCCTAAACTATGTAGTAAAAATTTAGTTGACAGAAATGTTTATAGCATGAAAAAAATTCCTCTTTGGACCCTTTACTTTCCCTTCGCTTCCTTTCCCTTCTCCTCCCCTCTCCTCCCCTTCCCTTCCCCCTTCCTCTTTCCTTCTCTTCCCTTCCCTTCTGTCTCTCTCCTTCCCTTCCACCCTCCATTTTTTCCTTCTTTGTTTCGCACAACCATTCCTCCCTTCTTTCATTAATTTCTTTCCTCATTCTCTTATTTTCCTCTGGTTTCCAATTTTTCTTTTGCATCGTTGATTTCACTTAGATTGCTTTGCAAAAATAACTTGATCATTTTGAAGGTCACTTCTTCCCTTTATCAGAAATATATTCATCAATAAAAGAGTGAGAAAGACACATTCATGTTATCAATAATTCTTTTCTGAACTATTATGCTCCCTTTCTTCATTTTCTTTAACATTTTTATAACACAGATCATTAGATCTGCTATTTAGACACTTTCTCTGCTGTTTCATCTCCAATGTGAGCGCTCACACCAACCTAGTTTGAATGCTTCTTTAATCACCTTTTTTTCTTCTTCCTCACTTTCTCCATCATCCCCCTTCTGGACTCCAAAGTGCTCTTTTTTTTCCTATTGTTATTTTCTCAAATAAACTGAGTGATTAATTTTCACTTCTAGCCGAGCACCTCAGCGTTCCTCACATGATTTGTGTCCATTTCGAGGTTGCGTTCCCACTTATTTGCAGGCTCCTTTGTGTCACAGAAGCAAGTCAAGTTACCAGTCTAGTACTGTTTCTTCATTTATAAATTAAAAGGATTAATAGTGACTGCATCATAAAACTCATTTCGTGGCAGACAAAATAAAATCATTCGTTCATAGTGTTATTAAAAGTGCCCAGCACAATGTGAACATTGTTGTGGTTATTCTGTCACTGTCTCAACGTGGATATCTCTTGACCTTATCCAACATTATGAAAATATCTTCAGATAAGATTTCTTAAGTGTTCTGTACAATTTGTTTAGGTATTATAGTTAAAAAGTAGAGGACATTAGGTTAAATAAGACAGCCACAGAAAACCAAGGACCACATGTTTTCTCTCATATGTGGGAGCTGAAAACAGTTATCCTGCAGGTAGAAGAGCCTCTGATACAGGGAAAGATGTGGAGAGGGAGGAGGCTAGAAGTTGAAAGGTTGCACATGAGCAGCAGTTGCTATGAGCATGTGAGGAAGCATCACCCCAAACCCCATTAATATGTACAATTAATACATTTTGATTAAAATATTTAAAACATATATAAAAATAATAATCCCCCAAATGCCACCTTTATCATTTTATTTCACTTTGCAGAGAGCTCAAATGGATCCTGATTCCAGATATTTTCAAGTATCACTAGCTGTATAAAATTCATTTCTATTTGTGTGGTACTTCTTGAGTTTTAATTTCTTATGGGAAATTCTACAATATGCATATTTGATTTTTGTAAATTTTCTATATTTTCAAATTGTATTTCAGAACAAACTAACCATGAGTCACCTCCATTTAGAATAATTAATTTATAATACAAACTAAATGTTTGAAAGAGAAAACTTGAGATGAACCATGGGGCACAGCATGTTAGATATTTGTATTTGTTTGCAAAACAGCTCAGAAAGAAATCAGGTAAATAAAGTCAGAATGATATGGGCTCTCACAATACAGTTTTAAATATTTCAGGAGAGGGACAGCAGGCCACCTAAGAAAAACTGACTAAAATGTGTTGCGAAAAGTTTTCACATGGGGCTGGGGTTTTAGCTCAGTGGTTAGAGTGCTTGCCTTGTAAGAACAAGGCCCTGAGTTTGATCCCCAGTGCCAAATAAAAACTAACAAATAAACGGCAACAACAACAGAATTTTCACTTGAAGAGAGGAAACTCAATACCATATGACTCAAAAGTTAAGGCAGTCTAGATTGTAAGAAGCACCATTTTTAAAAGAGAAAATATTCCCCAGTTAAACTATGACATACACATGTCTTTGTATTACTTAGAAAAAATATATTTATTTAAAGAGATCTTTTAAAAAGATACATTTAACATAAACTGTATTATATATTTTTGTGTACATATAAAAAGAAAACAACTAAAGTGTTTAAAGTAATACTTAATTGTTAACATTCAGAATCTAGATAATTTTCTAACTCACAGACAAATTTTGTTATTTTTCCCACCGTTGGTTAACTCTGTTGTCAGGTGGTTGCTGTTGTAGTTGGGCTTCCAACATTTCAGAAAAGACTTAACACAGTAGTGTGTGCATGTGTGGAGGCTGTGAACTTATACAAAGCTGGCCTGCTTTGAATTCCTGCTTATTATGTGTTAACATTTCCATTCACATTTCTTATGTCTTTTTTACTACCATTTGGTGGTCGGAGTGTTAATAGATTATTTCATTACCATTTCACAGATTAGTTTACAAATTGAACCCTTCTAGATTTGATGTTGGAATATTCAATACTTAAGCATGCTCAGCTAATGAAAAAATTAATGAGATTGTTTCCTGCCCCGTGATGATGGCGAAAAAAAATCTTCATTTTTCTTGAGAGAAGATAAATTCGAAGTAAAAAAAGCAACTTTTAACAAAAGCTACACCCCCTAATTTGGGGGAGAACGTGCTCAGGGTATTATAATTCTCTGTATCTTGTTTCCAACATATTATTTATGATGTGAGTTGATTTTCCCTTATCCAAAATGCATGGGACCAGAAGTATATAAAATCTCAGTTTTTTTTTTCTGATTTTAGAATATTTTCAGTACATAATGAGATATTTTTGGAAGGGAAACCAAGTGTAAATATTAAATTCATTTATGTCTCACATCCGCCTTACATACATAGCCCAAAGGTAATTTTATACAATATTTTATAGTGCTTGAATTTTTAACATTTATTGATTGTGCATATGAACAAGGTTCAGTGTGATATTTCCACACATCCATTTAGTGTGCAGTGATTAAATGTGTCCAACGTCATCACCATTCATCAAAAGGTACAGCCCAGATTTAGACACATTTAAAGTTGAAAAAAATTGTGTCTAGTACCTTTGAAGTTTGATAGGTCATCATTGAAACTTTCTTCCATTAAAGCATTTACACCATTCTCTATCTCTAGCTGATTGCTAGACTTCCAGAGGTGGAAACAATTCCAAGTTGAAAACTTAAAAAGCATTTTATATATTTATGGAGGACAAGGGAGTAAGAAAGTCTGCAAACAAAAAGGCTTCCAGGTGTACGTGGTAGCTACAAGAAAGCAAGTAGACGTGTGGTTGAAGCTGTCAGGAAAAACTTAACACGTCTCAAGAACACCAAGATTAGAGGTGGAAATTGTGAAGAAAGTTAGTGGAAGACAAGGAGGATGCAAGAGAGAAAAAAGCTGTAATCACTAGCTACTACCTTCTAGGCATTATATAGATTTTTGCATGTTTTGCTATTTTAATCTTCAAAAATTCCGGTCAGATAAATATTTCTGGATAATGGTACTGAATCCAGTTAGACTGAGTCATTATTCTTGTGAGTAATCCATAGAGGAGTCAAAACCAGCACCTAGATGCCCAAACTTCTATTTCAGCACATGTTGGCCTAGAACATCGCTTCTCCATTATTTTTTAATGAATACTCATCAATTATTTCTGAAACACATTTCCAACCTTAACTTTTGTTATTATACTGATTCTCAAGACATAAGGTGGAGGGAGAGTCGGAGTAACCTAATTTGAATTTCCCCTGCATGGACCAACAAAACACGTCAGTCCCCACCTTTGATCACTGTTAGCAAATATTTAATACATCAATTACATAAAATAAGTAGTACATGTTAAAGAAAGGCACAGTATGAAATTGTCAAAATATGTTTTTAAATAGTTGCATGACTGTCTAAGGAAATCACTGTTAATTGAGAAGAGAAAGCACATGTGAGGAATAAATGAGTATCATGCACTCAGAAAATAAAGATGATTATTATAATCACTGCTGTCTTTATAATTATGTGAGTATGTATTATGTATCAGGCACTATGGTATCTACGTATATTGACATCACTATATATCTACATCTATGTCTGTATCTACATCAGTATTTATATCCACATCAATAGTAACACCAAATCTAAAGGAAGAACTTATTCAGTTAATAAAACTTCATTGTAAAGCAAAATTCCCAACTCCTAGCTATATTAAATTAAGTTTATGATTTTCAAAATGTATTATGGCCATAAAACTTATGGAAAACTGAATACGTACTTCTCTGACTGAAAAAGGTTTTTGACAATGGTTTCATTAATTCTAAATATTTAATTATCAGGTGAATGTCTGGAAGGAAAAGTACCCACAATTTTTACCTTCCCTCACTGAAAGCACACGTTCTGCTCTCTGACTACTTGGAAAATGAGAGGGCTAGTCTATAAATTCTGTCTCACAGGCCTGCAGTGGGATTCCCTCGGGTGGGATTCTTTTTTCGGAGTCACCAGGTAATCATGGAGTAATTCACTAATACAAGATGTCCTCTCTCTTCATTTTTGCTGCACAATTTTCACATATATTTACACATTTTGTGGCTATTAAATGAAAAACTCAGAAATGTTTTAATATCCAGAAAGATGTAAATAAGCTCCTCTTAAACTTGTGGCAATCACATAAGCGCTTTCTTCATGCTACCATCTGCGCTATGTCACTGATTTGGTGCCGAGTCAGATCTGAAGCTCCAGGCCCCTTCACTTCCACCTTGAAAGGACTTGGAAGGTGCTGCCAGTTTCTGTGGCTGGAGGGGACGATGACATGAGTCTAGGAAGGACTAAGAGAATTCTACTATCTATTTATATTATTAGACTCGAACCACAGATTCTCCTGGCTGCACTTTATTTTGTTTAAAATGACTCAGCCCCATTCTGATTTAATGGTGTGTGTCTAACAGCAACCATCAATTATTCTCATTAATTTACAGCTTGATAGTGAGCGTTGATGTATAGGTTGGCAAAAATAAACTGGACTTAATGAATATTTAAGTTGAACAATGACCTTGATGAGCTTGCACGATATTGGTAATTGATTATTTCTGAGTTGAATGGTATCTTAATGTGAACAAGAAGATCTGTAAATAGAAGATAACCTGTTATTTCTAAAATGCATCATTTGATATTAGCAATGCTTTGTAGACACCCACACCAATGTAATAATAACAATCTGCACCTCATATATGAGAATGCTCCTTGGAAGAAGTAAAGATTACTATGAAATTAGTCTTTCCTAAACTGCTGTTACTCGCTTTTTAATTGGCTAATTTGTTTCCTAATAATTTCTCGTATCATGAATTATACGCTGTGTTTGATTCATTTAGACAGCTGTGTTAAAAACCTAGACCATAGTCTCTACCTTTAATTTCCCAGCTTCCCTTCTTTATGATTATCCTAAAAGCAAAATTCATGTATCGTATTCTTGATAGTATAAGATACTTTGCATAAAAATCAATTAAACTCAATGTTGTTATTTAAAAGGATAAAATTTACAATTTAACTTTGAGTTCAGAACATTATCAAACAAAAGAGCCTGATACAAGAAAAAAATCAAAATACTTTTCAGTAGGGAGATTACATAAATATATATATATATATATATTTTACATATGCGTATGTATGAAAATGTGTCACATTTATATATTGATGCGCATATGTGTGTAATACTGACATTTATGTGAGAATATGCATATGAATGTACCAGTGTACATATGTTGAACAGTTCAAGATACAAAAATTTTATCTTGTAATGAATGGGACAGGTTTTCGTTCTTGTTTTTCTACACCATACCTTGAAAAGAAATGTCATGCCGAGGCTATAGCAATGCAATTATTTACTTCTAATTAAATGTTCAAATTTATAATCTTAATCTTTCACCGCTGAAAACCTAAATGAAATATTTTAATTAGAAATTTCATGGGAATAGTTTTCTTAAACCAGAAGCACACAGAAAAAATATTTCCATAATTTTAGTGCTTTCTCTCTCCCTAAATGTTTTCAAATATGTTTGTTGTGTGGTGATTATACTATCTATTTTGAATGCTCGTATTTCTTATTAAAACTTATCAGACTCACAACTCATCGATCATTCATAGCACAACTAGCTCTCATCAACTTCTTCCCAAGTCCAAGATACTATTATGGAAACATAAATTGAAATATGTCCAGGTCATAAAGTGAAAGCTTAACCTAATGACATACACCTAGTAATTTCATTCATCATAACATTCCACATTGGAAGTGGCTGTTAATATGGTCTAAGCTTCTCACTAAGCGAGAGTCTCTTTCAGAGCATCAGATACATTGCCATTTAGCTTCTGCTTGAAGTAAGGGGCCACTGGACAGTTTCTTCCATTAGTAGAAATCTCAAGTTGTCAAGATTTTTTAAAATATCTTGTTTGAAATTTCTGCTGGTGTCCTAATTATGCCTTACACTCAATGGCCCTTCCAATGGTTAAAGTAAATGATTGTGTTCTCTTCTGTGGTCTTCACTTGAACCAAACAAACCATGAATCACTGGCTCTTGATTGGGTGACTTGCTTTACAGATGCCTTAAATATCTCAGGGACCTTTGTTGGGTCATATTTTAATTGGCTAATGTCTCTTTTGATTTAATGCTTTGGATTTGGAAGATAATGGCTTTGAATTGCCAAAGAAACTATTACTTTCCCTTTTGGGGTACTTGCATTTGTGTAATATAAACTTTCTCTGTTTTTTCCATCATTTTTATGTTACTGATTTGCAGTGTTTTGTTTCAAATAAAATCTTTTCGCATGGTTTATATTAAGCCCAAATCCTCCTATGTAGTTGAGATGAAAGATAGATAATGAGAGAACAAAGAACAATGTGACAAGATTGAAGCAAGAAAAAGTAGGTCCTGGCATTGAGCACAACAGGGAGATTGAGGAAGATGAGGATTGGAGGGGAAGAGAAACTTCCAGAGGAGGGGATGTGAAGACCAGAACTACAGGACAGATGAGGTGATATATTGAAGATACTACGAGATTATGGAGTGAGTCCAATAAATTTCCTCAAAGTTTTGGAATTAAATGGCAGGAACAGTAATCATTCTTAGGGAAAAACACCCTAGTGGTTTATTTTGGTTTTATTTTGCTTTTTCTTAGGACAGAGGAGAGAGGAAGCAAGCTTATTGTGCAGGAGAAGGAGCTGGGGATTATTCTGCCTCTTTTTATGGTTGTAGTTATTTGTGTCCTGACATTCTGTGTGCGCTGTAGTAAGCATTTTGAGAGGAGGACCAATTCCCATTTGGCTTCTTAGCACTGTGTCATTCACATAATAGGCGCAACACTGATATTTGCTGAATTGAATTGCTTTGCTTCTCCCAATGGGCACGTCCCTTCTAAGATTGCTGTCAGTAATTCTGCAATCACAGCAGCAACTTTATTTCATTTCGTTGTTTGTTTCTACCTCGGTCTATAAAAAATAAAATGAGAAGGACAAAAGAAGTTGAGGCAAAGAAAGACTGTGGAAATATGTCAGACAATTTTTGTTTGTAGTGTATCTGGCTATACAAACGAGATAGGAAAGGTCACTGAGGAAATTAACATAACTAGAGAAGAAAAACAAAGACTATCCCCTGCAGCGCTCCAATAGTAAGAAAAGGTAGAAGGACAATAAAAGTAGCCAGAAAACAAACAGCCAGTGAGAGAGGAAACGGGCAGTGAAGTGTGACATTCTGAAGGTCAAAAGAAGAAAGTATGTACACAGGAGAAAATGGTCACCATTACCGTTTACTGTTCGCGATTTAAGTAAGAGGACTAGGAGCTGACTACAGATTCAGCAGCCCAGAGACCATAAAATCCTAGAACATCTCGGTCTTCTGCACCACCATGACAAAGACTTTGTTTTATTTCTGTATTCTCTTGGAATTGTGCTTACCTGGCTCCTCTTTTGCCTTCGAAGACTATACATTAGTACTGTCACCTAACGGTAGCCTCAGATGGAGGGAAGTCTGTGAATGGACTTCCGGAAAGAGTGCCACGTTTTGAGAAAAGAGATCCATGACAGTAAAAAGTCTCTGCTTCCGGATTGATGTCACCCATGAGAACTACAAGGTTATGGGATGAGCGCGTGAGAAGGAAAAGGCAAAGTGGCTGCTGTGTGGAAACATGGAAATTAAACCGTATTTGTCCTGAGTATCCCTAACCTTTTGCTATTTGGGCTTCTAAGCACCTTATTGTGTAGATACCATTTAGCTGTGTCTAGCAGCCAAATAGATCCTGGTATAAACTTAGTAGCATAATTTAAAAAATTCTATGTTGGACAATACCAATGACAAAGTGATGAGGTAGAGACAAAGTAAATGAACTGAGTAGCAGTGAAAAGGTGGTAAAAGTGAAGTTATAAAAAATAAAGTTAAACATAACATATTTGATACATGGTAGTGAAGCTGTAGGGAGCAAAACAACAGAGATGAGCAAAATCAGTTTTGGAAGCAAATCACAAGCATAAATCATTTATGACCACAAATCTATATAGCTCACCTCTGGTCATCATCTCTAAAGGAAGGAATAATATGTTGGAGTCATATTGCAACCTTCATTTGAAAACATAAAAAATAGATAAAGCTGGGAATAGTGGTAGATGCCTGTAATCCCAGTTACTCAGAAGGCTGAGACAGGAGAATCATGAGTTCCAAGCCAGAATGAGCCACTTAGAAAGACTCTGTCTCAAAATATAAACAAACAAACAAACAAACAAACAAACAAATAAATAAATAAATAAATAAATAAATAAATAAGAAGGGCTGGGGACTCAGCTCAGCACTCCCTGGTTTCAAATCCAAGTGCCATAAAAACAAACTCCTAAACAAGGACACACAAAGGAGTTCCAAGAGCAAAACAAATGCCTTAAAGAACAAGAACAATCAAATACATTCATTTACAAAGAGGTTCTTCTGAAGCATGTCTCTTAGTATAACTTAAAAAGCTAGTTTAAATAACTTGTGCTATTATTTTCAGCCTCCATAAATCAGCATGCAAAGACAGACTTGCTAATTTCAAAATTAATGTCTGGAAAATCAATCTTGGACCTATGGGACAAAGTGGATATATAAGGAAAAAGCATACAAAAATTAACTAAACATTGAGTGAAAAAGAACACATAAGAAGGCAGTAGAAGAATGAAATAAGAGAATGTTGAAGACAAATAACTACAGATTCAACAGGCCATTTCCTCAAGTCATTATAATCATCCTGTAGCTATACAGTAGTCCAGATGGAAGCAATACTTATCCATCATCTGTCTGTCCATTTGTCTATCTAGCTATCTACACAAACACACATTTCAAGTTCTAGTTTATGCCTCACATTTCAACAAGAATGATAATTCTCCTGTAAAATAGCACATCACTTCTAAGGAGACTTTGAAAGCTATGATGATTTTTTTCTTAGTATAAAATCTATGGTAGAATAAAAAAGTTAAAGGAATATACCATTAATTTCACTTTCCAGAGGTTGAGTATGTTAATAAGACAAATAAAAATATCCATTTAGATTTTAAGGTAATTTTGTTCTTCAGTGACTTCCAGTGGCTTGTAATAAATATCAAGTTAATAGGCACAGATTACTGTGCATGATTTCTCATAAGAAAAAGTTCACCATTAGGATATATGGAATGTGATAGAAAAAGGTGAACAATTCAGAAGATGATGTGATTCTAAGTCAGCAATTTAAAAATAATCTGATAGAGCAAGAACATTTTAAACAGGAAAGGATGCATTTCCATCCAACACTATCCTTTAAAATAATACCTTAGTGTCTATTCTCATGATAATCTTTTATTGACATTAGAAAATTTCACAGAAATTTGGGCAAAGGGACCAGTAGATTCCAGAGCATTCCCTCATAAATAACCATGTGTTACCAAACCGCCTTCCAGCTGACCCCCAATTTCTTGGCTGGTCAAATCAACACTGATAGTGTCAGAAGAGGGTGGGGTAAAGGGGTAATCTTGTATAGTCCTTTCCCAGGGACAAAATAAATGCTATGTTATATGTGATTGACTTGATTTATATCTCAAACAATCATAAAATCACTCAAATTTTAAAGGCATCTTTTTTGTATACATATTTACGTTAAATAAATTGAGGTATTGAGAACTGCATAATTAACTAGAAAACTTTTTTAAAAGACTGTGTCAAGAGAGAAGTTGTTTTCAGGTAAAACTATAATTAAGTAATTTTGACATTCAGTTTTAACAATCTAAAATTACTTTAGTCATCCCCTTCACATGCAGGAAACAAATCTGGAACTAATGGGTACCTAGAGGCTGGGAAATCTGACCAGCTCTCCACACTATGATTACCACTGCAGTCTGACTGATAAATAAAAGAATGAGTTATTATTTAGTCAAAACATTGAGCCGATCACATCACTTGCTATTTCCTGTTCCACCTATTTGAACTAGTACTAAATAATTAATTACAAGTAGATATGTATTAACAACACTTGAAGAAACAACACTGTACCTCATTCAGGGTACTTGGGGAATACCTTGATCTTTCTGACAGGTAAAAACAATTTAGAATTTGAAAGATGAATGAAAAATACAGGATCAATATATTCATAAACAGAAAAAGAATACAAGTGTGTACTGAATTGCGAATACCAGCAATTTTGATTTTGGAAAGAATTTAGATGCTGAGACAAACAGCACAACTGTAATAAAATGCCCGTTTGGATGGAAGGATTTAACAACTGCTGAAACAAACAGTATTTCAGAATTCATGGGACACAAGCTAGCTTCTGTCTGTGTGTTGCTGCAAGAGGGCTAATAAAACAGAAACAACAAAAGCAATCTCACAGCATGAATCCCAAACAATGATTGTATGCAACTAATTTTATTGAACAATTCAGGTGTGATACTAGAAAGCAGAGTGAAAATATATATTTAAATGGCCAGTCCCAAAGCCTAGGTGTAAAAAGAAAACATGTAAGAAAGTCCAAAGAAAGATCAAGAGATAGAAAGCAGAGTGAAAATACATATTCAAATGGCCACTCTCAAAGCCTAGATGTAAAAAGAAAACATGTAAGAAAGTCCAAAGAAAGATCAGGAGATAGATGCTTAAGACTGCCTTCTTTTGTCTGCAAAGTCTATGTACATAATGATTTTATTTAATTGTTCTTCAGTGTATGTAAGAACATTAGCCACAATATATCAAAAGTAAAGACAATTAAAGGGAGTCTTTGTCTACACACGCGCACACACACACCCACACACACAAACTGGTAATTATTATAGAACGAATGTTGTGTTCCCTCAAAAGTTATATGTTGAAGTTCGATCTTCCCGTAGGATAGCATTTGGCCAGCAGGTTTGGGGAGGTGATTAGATTATATAAAATCAGGAGGGCAGAGCTCTTATAACGGGATCGATGCCCTGTTAAGTAGAGGCCACCTCAGAAGTCAGTTCTCTTGACAAAAAGAAGAGGGGCTGTATTAAAAACTCAATCTGCCTGTACTTTGAACTTGGACAACCCAGCTTCCAGAATGGTGAGAAATGAGTGACTGTTGTTTAAGATACTCAGTCCATTGCATTTGTTATCACAGCCCTACAAAGAAAGTAATGCAATACTTGAGATAATCGTCCATGTTATTTATTTATGTTGAACTAAAGACATTTTGAAAGGCAATATGAAGAAACTTAAATGAATCAGATATCAGTTTTATGACTATTGTTGATCTATCCACATGAGTTAATGTTATGTATATTTGTATTGTATTTATCTTTACTATAAAGAATTAATAAAATAGATATTTTTTAAATTGATAAATGTTAAAGTATCCTTTTTCAAAATTATTTGATCTTATGGGACATGATAAAAATAAATTAGAATTTTTTAAAGTTCTTGGGCACAGCAGATCAGGCTAGCTTGAGTTTGAAGAAAAGAGTTGCAAATTTTGAACAGACTTTCTCACCAAAAATCATAAAATCACGTATAACTTGCTTCAGGTTTTCCTATTATTCTATTATGTAACTGTAACTACATATAGCAAGTGTTGGGTTTTAGGGAGTCTAATAAATAACTATGACTACTTCTCAAGTCATAGGTGACTACATTTATGACTACTTCTCAAGTTTGGAATTGATTGAGCTTTATTATTGATAAAGTAGTGTAAGGAAAGGCCTTTGATCTGTATACAAACTGACTCTGTATTGTACCATGCATCACAGCAACCGTTACCCTTAACTTTTCTATGTTACTCATTGGCTCTTATAGTTTAGACCTACAATGTCCCACAAATGTCTCATCTGTTCAGAGTTGTAGAATTTAGAAGGTGATTGGGTCTTGGAGGCACTAAACTCATTACTGGATTTATTCATTGAGGAGTTCATAGCTGAAAGTGATTTTAGAAGCTGGTTCCTGGTTCCTGGTTGGGGAGGATGACTCACTGGGCATTTAACATGGAAAGGTGTATTCTTGTCCTTCACTCATCCCTTCTCTCTCTGCATGCTGGCTGCATTGAGTGGCTTTCTTTTACTAGGCTCTCTGCCATGTTGACTCTGCCTGGGAGCCAGCCAGCCATGGAGTAAACCTTCTGAAACAGTGAGCCAAGTAGGTATGAAATTCTCTAATTTCATGGGTAAATTTCTTTGTACCAGTGACAAGAAAGCTGGCCAGTACAGAAAATTGGTACTGGAGAAGCATGGTGATTGCTGTGACCATGTGTTTCAGAAGCCTCTGGAACTGGTTTGGGGGAAGAATTTAGAAAGGTTTGGAGATGAGGGCTGGAGAAGTCCTAGAATGCTATAAGCAGGGCTTGGTGGGCAACTCTGGGTGGAGCTCAGAAGTCCAGAATGATGAAAGGAATGTGGAGCATAAAGGCCAGGCTCATGGAGTTTCAGGTGGGACTAAGGAGTCTGTTGGAAAATGGACCAGAGTCCATGTATGTTATATTCTGGCAAAGAACTTGTCTTTATTTTATCAACATCCTAATATTTTATATGGAGCTAAATTTAAAAATAGCAGACTAAATAATCTAGTGGAGAAAATTTCAAGGCAGCTCAATGTTCAGGCTGTGTCATGGGCACTACTGGCTGCTTCTATGCATGACTGTGTTTGAGAATTCTGTTCTGCCAGTTTGCATGTGGGAGTGATATGGGGCTGTGGGACTTTTCTGCAATAAGGCCTGTCCCTTGGGCCTCTGACTTCACGGATGCTGACCTGCACACTGGATGTCAGGCAAAAGATACATGGGTAATGGGTATCACTGCCAGTGTGTCTTCCAAGGATGTCTCCCAATGCCCCATTGTCCTGGTGGGGTAGACTTCTGGTTGCCAGTGTTGTTATGGATCATTTCTCAAGGCCTTGCTTCTGACCCATTTCGCCATTGTGTCAGCACCTTGTTCCCTACCTTAAAACAACACGAGATAAACAGAGAAATTTCTGTGTCACGTAACTGAATCCGAACAGAGACATTAAATTAATTAAACAATGCCAAGACTCTGACTGTTTGAAAAGTTTTGAATTAATTGTATACTATTCTATACCAGATTGACATTCTCAGTTGTTTCTCTTAAGCTAAGTAAGACTAAATTACATTTCATGGTGGGTGGTGTGAGAAGGCAGCCTGGAAGTGCTCTGAGAGATCAGAAAATACCACCGAGAGTTAAAAATAGATGGACCTCTAAATGCAATGTACACTATAGAGATCTGACTAACTAAGGTCATAGTGCATGAATGGAAGGAAGGCAGGATACAAGTGCTTTTAATCACAGGAATAAAGTAATAGAGAAACCAACTTGATTTCTCCATTCTTATAAAAATCATTAAGCTTTTTGTTTTGCACGTGAAAGCAGAAAAAAATGCAGAGCAAACATGTGCATGTGAACATTTCTGGATAATTGCCTCGTTTGGCTGAGAAATCAACAGTGATGGAAAAAACAATGACAAATTGGTCAGGGAATTATTTTTTAATCATTTTTAAACCACTGAGTACAATACTATGTCTGAAAGAAAATATCAATTTTGCATTCTGAATTTTCATTTTCTTAGTTCTTAAAATCTATGAAATTTTCAGTAACTTTATCCCTGGATCAGGTGGGAAAATAAAGTTTAACCTAATCTGTGGTTATTGTATTAAAAGAATGTCAGACTGTGGATACCAGTGAAACCACGAACAGAGGAATGGAGAGAGCCAACATACATCCTGAAGAGATTTACTCTGCTTTTCCTCAACACAGACAATTTTATGTCAGCAAAATCACTGGCCACGGAGTTCGTGGGAGAAAGTCTATGTCAATCTCCAGCTAATTGAACTCTGCAATTGAACCCAGCTGTGAACTCACTCTCCTCCCTGACCTGGATCAGGGATGCTGTTCAACAGAAGAGCCCACAGCTTACAAGTGAGCATACAGTCCATCAATTCCCCACCCCTGTAGGGGTCGGAAGGCTTGCACAGTTCACCTGGGGTTTTATTGCTGCATATGAAGAAGAGTGAAATCCTCATTTTTACAGTGAAAGACTTGTAGGGACATCAAAATTATGACATTGTGTTTTCAGAGTGGGCAAGGAGCCCGGGAGACTAGGACTCATTATGTTTCTATGTTCTTGTTAAAAAATTATATTCTCCAGATCAGAAAAGGAATCCTTCAAACTTCAGGATGAATACTTTATTAGAACCCAAATTACTTTAGACTAAAAAGGAGGAGAGTTATACATTAGTCACGATGGTTTTCACTTCTAAAACAACCAGCTGAGATGAAACAAGCTGGATGAAGGAAAAAGTATCAAACAATTCACGGAGTATTAGGACACTATTTTGTTGGCGATATTCTTAGAAAAAATGATACATAAGGTATTTAGAAAATAATTAAGAGTGTAATTTCTTTATATTTAAAAGACCTATAAAATATATCTACTGTAGTCTATAATGCATGTACTTTGGAGAAAAACCACATAATGATTTCAATGTCTGTTATTTACTCTGTGTGTGTGTGTGTGTGTGTGTGTGTTTGTGTGTGTGTGTGAGTTTCCATGACAGCTGGGAAAAAAAAAATCCACATATTCCTTTCTATACAGAACAAAACTATCAGGAGGAGTGTCATTTTTGTCTGAAACTAACTTTTTTTTTGCATTAAATACCTAGATAATTAGCTACCATAAATCCAAAATTTTTGTGTTACAAGAAATTTAGCACCAAATGGTTACATAACTTCTCTAATGCTGTAGATACAGCAATTGGTGACAAATACAAGATCTTAAATTTGAGAATCCATAATCACTGAGGCCAACACTATCGCTGGCATTTATTAGCTGTATGCTTTCACACATGCCATCTGGTCTCTACATGGACTTTTTTATTTGTACTTTAAATTCCTCAATTTATTCTCTCCTCCAGTTATTAATATATAATGTTGCAGAAAATATTATTAATTGACAAGTTGAGAATTGTTTATTTCCAATTTTATCATTTTCGATATATGAAAATTTAACACAGCTAATTTAAAATTAAAATATTTTATGCTGTTTCAAATAATGGAATGTTTTTTGTTGCAGTTATTAGAACATTTTTTAATAAGCAAGAAATAAGTACCCCAGGCTGGGGATTTAGCTCAGTGATTAGAGTGCTTGCCTTGTAAGCACAAGGGCCTGAGTTCGATCCCCGGCACCACCAAAAAAAAAAAAAAAAGAAATAAGTACCCCAGTCCAGTAACCAACATGTGGAAAATGAGCCGCTGTTAAGGCCAACATATTTTTGTTATTTTTCAATCTGTAATCATTTTTAAATCAGGTTTTGAAGTTTTCTTTGTAATTTCACAACTAATATACTTTCATCATAAAATTTTAAAAAAATCTATTCTAAATGTGATGGTTCTGTAGATTCTACACCTTTACCACTAACCCCCGCATTGGCTGTGCTTTCTGTTGTTTACCATTCATCAAGTTAAAGCATTTTCTTTAGCTAGCTCTTAGTATTTTCATTAAATGTAAGTTTACTTTTAATCAATCGTTTTGAAGTGTTTTTCTCTTTTCATTTGTAAGTTTTGTTAATTGCATCACCGCCTTCTCTGTTCCACAGCTGTTTCATTCTGGGATAAAACCTACAGGTTAAAGTTTATCCTCCCTTCCGTGTGTACAGTAAGGAGAGGCCAAAACAGGCATATGTTATATCTCAGTTAGAATGCTCTGTGTTCCCGGGTGAGATTAGCCCCTAGCTTTTGCTTTTGTGTCATTTTTGGAGCCACAGATGTACTGGCTTTAAGCCCTGAGCTGGAGACGTTGCCGCCGCCTCCTTCAGCAGCTGCATGTGTGCGTGCAGGGGATTGCTTGGGAGAACTCAGCTCCTCAGGCTGGTGCTTCTATTTTAGGGAACTGCAGCAGCAATGTTTGCATTTTATTCTCTGTATTGCTCAGAGCTTCTACTTTTCCTTCATCTAATGTTTGTAAATATTTTAGTAAAATTATCTTTCTGCATTTAGACTATCAATTTATTGGTGTAAAATTCTGTATCACAGGTCAACACTCATTCACAAGAGTTTTATGTTCCTCTCATTTCTAATAATGGCCATGAAGAGCAATCAAACTATATGGTGAATGTTTAAGTTAAAAAATTGTTGCAGTGAAAGACACATTGCCATCAAGCCCCCTCTGATACTCCTCCGCCTTTGAATAGATTTGTTTCAGCATGCTTGCCACTTTCTGAAGCAGTGGAAACCCTCTCTCTTGAGTGTCTTTCCACGTCTGCCTCCATGTTCTGAATTACTTCAAAATGTTTGCCTTTCATGGTCATTCTGACTTTGGAGAAGAGTCAGAAGTCCTACCACGCCAGATCCAGGAGATAAAGTCAACAAGAACACACCACAATGCATTTTTTATTTGATAGAAATGGCTGTGACTATTTCGAGTGCTTTCGGGACACCAAGGAAGCCTGAAAAGACAATCACAAAAAAGATTTCCAGAACCCCTTCAGAGAAGACCAAGAACTGTGGGATAAGTGTGTTCGAAATAAAGTGGAGTTGTTTTGAGGGGAATTAATGCCAATGTGCCTTTCACTGAATAATTTTTAAAAATTTAAACATTCATTGTATTTTTCTGTCACACTTGTGTATACACCTTGTGTATCACACTCTTTACTTTTGATCAGTCTTGCCAACAAATTTATTGATTTACATTGACAATTTTTAATTCTTTTATTAACTCAAATTATTCCGATTTTTTTTTTTTTTTTTTTTTTTTTTTTTTTTTTTTTTTTTTTTTTTTTTTTTTTTTTTTTTTTTTTTTTTTTTTTTTTTTTTTTTTGGTGCCAGGGATCGAACTCAGGGCCTTGAGCTTGCTGGGCAAGCACTCTAGCCTCTGTGTTAAATCCCCAGCCCCTATTCTGATTCTTAATTTCTGGCCTCATTCTTCTTTCCTGCTTTTTGTTTTCGACATTGGAAAACAAAATTTCAGTAGTTAGTCCTTACTCTACCATTCTGCGTGGAAATGCAAGCTTTCATGGTTTTTATGTTTATGTCATATGCATATTTACTCTTCTTAATTATCTTTCATGTTCAGACTTAAAATTTATAACCTCTCTTCAAATAAGAAAATAATTTAAAATAATTAAAAGATTTTTCAAAAGGCGGAATAGCCTGCCTGAGAGAGGTCAAATGAAGAGACTCGGTGGTAGAGACACTGACCTACATGTGCGCAGCTGTCACAAAGGAATCTGCCCCCGGGCAGCGCGAGCCCTTCACGCCTTCCCAGCCTGCGCGGACCCCCAAGTGTTACTAACAACGACCAGGGTCGGTGCCTCCCTGTTGCAGGCTGACCAGCCCACATTAACACAGAGTAACTGAGCGCCTCCTGTTCTCTATCAGTCACTGACAAAGTCTTGCACAAACACGTTCCTCACAGTGGTGCCATCGTTGGGGAGGGATAAAAGTCACTGGATGCTCCCCGCCACTCCTCCTGCAGTGTCCCCAGAAGCCCGTCTTACTTTCTGTAATCATCGACAGAACGAATCGCTTGCTCCTTTTTAAGCTTTTATCTCCCCGAAGTGAAGGTGACAATGCGACTTTTTTGTGAGACCGTCTTGGCAGCCGTCTCGCGTGGCCTGCTGGCCTGTTTTGATCCCATTCCATATGTCCACCACTTAAGCGGCAACGCAGCTCTCTGAATTGTACCGCGAAGCGCTGCAGGGCACAATCCTGTGTCGCCTGCTTTTGGAAATGATCTTTTCAGTCTATTTCAATTTTCACATTAAAGAACTGACTGCCTGAAACTTGATGATTACAGGCTTGTAAGGCCAGGATCAAACAGAAGAAGATGCTAGCAGGGAGTCGGATGTGAGGGTGTTATTCTGCATGCATAATAGACTCTGTTCTCCTTTAATAAGTAGGGAGCCATAATCAGATATGGACTTGTGTTAACTATTCTTACAAATACGCTCTGAAGAAATGCACCTTGTGGAGAAATAATCTCTAAAGTATCATAACAAATCATATTTGTCGATTGCTGGAGAATTTGAAGATTTAATATATAGATGGATTTCAATTCATGTTAATAAATTACAAAGGGAAATGTAAAATAATCAATTATTTTTCTTTTGATTAAAGACTCTGCCTATTGATTTTCTCCTAGGAAGAATTATATTTTCTTTTAACAAAACTGGTGCTAATAAATAGACATTGATATCTTTTGGCTTAGTCTATGAAGTATGCTTATTTTGCATCATCTGAAATTTTCTACAATTAGTTCTTGTTAATTTTTCTTGTCAGTGCATTTATAAATGAGGATGTAAAGATTCATGGCTATTGTCAAGAATTGATTTTTCTGTTTGTTGAAAAACAACTTACTTGAAAGCAAGCTTATTCTCAGTCATTACTAAGTTAATAAACATAAATTTTGATACTCAAAACTGGCAGATGGAAAGAGTTCTTTGTCTAACCTTTAAATCAATTTTATACTGTATTTCCCTGTTTATACTGTTCATACATTTTAATGTGCCAGTGATTAAAGAATAAGTTACTCAATTAATGAATATAAATTTTTACATGACAAGAGGAATCTATTTTCATTTTAGTCACAAAGATATTTTACTTGTTATTGCTAAGTTTTTTTCTCATTGATCTCTAACTTTATTAGAAAATTTGCCTTAACGTCAAACTTAACTGAAATGATATTGGCACACACCTCAATATCTCTTGAAAAGCAAAGTTGGATCCCTTCCTTGGAGTCATAGAGCGCAGAATGATGAGACTGCTTATCTACAGACACTAATGTAAATATGGGATGCCACAGTGTCTCCTCACTATTTATATCAAGGTGAACTTTCTGAGTAGAGATCTGCCCTTGTCTGTTTGTGCTGCTGTATCCAAAAGGCACAGACTAGTTAATTAATTAATTTATTTTCATATGATTTTTAAAATTCAATTTATTTTATTTTAATGGTGCATTTTACAGGTACATAGTGACAACATTCTTCATAGGGGATTTGTACCTGTACGTGATATATCTTGCTGCTTCTTTTTTCCCATTCCCCTTCCCTCACCCCCTCCTCCCTCCTTATTTACAAAAGCTCTGTTTCCATTTTTTCCTTCCATTTCTTATTTCTCTTGTCCTTCTGTTCCTTTCTCCCTCGCCCTCCCTGTTCCCTTTTCCATTTGGACATTTTCTTCTCTTAATATATTGAGAAAGGGAAGACTGGCTAATTTATAAAGAACAGAAATGTATTTCTTACTGTTCTGAAGGTTTAGGCCCAGTTCAAGGAGCCAGCGTCAGGCGAGGGCCTTCTGGTTGGATCCTCAAGTGACAGAGGCTGGGTGGGCAAGACAGGAGCAATGCTAAGCCCCACGTAGCAGAAGAAGTTCTCCCTTTAAACACCAGCAGTCACCCATGCCAAGAGCAGAGCCCTCAAGACCAAAACACTTCCTTGGAGGCCCGCCTCCCAATGCTGTGGTACTGAGGATTGAGTTTCCAACACAGGAATTCTTGCAGACACAGACAGGTTGTACCAAGACCACTTCTTATTACTCCCTCCAGCCCTCAGATTTGAACTACTATTTGAAAAACTGTCAGGATTCATTAAGTTCTTGGTAAGTCGCTTGCTTGAGCAAGTCGATACAATTGCCAAGGAGGCATTGAGCATAAATTTATTGAATATCTTCTTGAAAAACCATAGCTATGTCAGGGTGTGCTATTTTACCATCAACTCAATGTTTTCCTACCACTCTTTAACACTTGATTATCTTATCTGTAAAAGGTTTTTTACTGTGTACTTACTGTCATGTTGAACAAATAATGTAAGAGGCATCGCTGAAATACATCAATTCATTTCTTCCAAATTTCATCAGCGTGCTACCTTTTCTTAAGACACTTTGGAATAGTCGAGTTAACTCTGAATCTCACTTATATTGTACATTTTCACAGAGCTTCACATTATTTTTAATCATTTGCCCAAAACTGATTATATCTTTGGTATACAGTAAGGTTATGTATAAAATGATCTCTTCAATCTTGTATTCTGCTTTCTATCCATTTTCTTAAAAAACAGTAAACTATAAAATATGGAGTGTATCAGTGAAATACAGAAAGACAGAAACTAAATATTACCCTGTGATAGTAATTTAAAATATTACAGAAAACAGGGGTTGGGGATTTAGCTCAGTGGTAGTGCTTGCCTGGCAAGTGCAAGGCCCTGAGTTTGATCCCTGGCACCCCCTTCCCCCAAAACAATTACAGAAAACATAAAAAATAGTAATAGCTGCCATTTATTGACTAATAGATTTTATACAGATTTACTGTAATACAATAAACTGAATCTCGGCATTGCTATGTAATAGATGAGAAATCTGGGGCCCATAGGAGAGGGTATTTGAGACTCTGCAACACTGAAAACTATAATTACAAAATAAATGAGCTACTCACAATGTGAAGGTTTTTATTCCTTAGTCTGAATTCAAATCTTTTATAATCTGCATTTTTATCATAGCTATTACGAATTTTTCTTGCGGTTTCCCACTACGACAATTTTCTGCATCCAACCAGCTGGTATGAGCCAGTGGGAGGAACACTAATTTGGAATGAAGAAGCTGGAGTATGGTTTTTAGGCCACATTGGGGAAGTCTCTAGTCCTCTAAATACTCCTTGGCAAAGTGCAAAGATCATACCAGGCCTTCTCTGATGCCATTATGAAACCTCATTATTGTTTCTTTCTTCCTCTTCTTTGTTGTTAGAATTGTGTTTGCCCTCCTATCTTGCATTGGCTTCTAGCTAAATCCTATTTCTTATTTAAGGTTTATCTCAAGTTCTCAAATTTAGGAATCACCATATCATAAGGTAACTAGTTTCTAGTGGCCAGAATTTATATGCTCTTTTGTCACTTCACGCTCCCCTTATGGCCTGTTGACTGACATTGGAATCAGAACCCAAAGTGAAGTGGAAACTGTCAGGTGAAAAAAATAGTGTGCATAAAATAGCAATAAAAACAAGTCAAGGTTGTGTAAAGGGCAAACAGGGAATAATGAGGTACGATTTTGGAACACCGGACGGACGTGGTGGTGTTTATGAAGGAAAACATATTGCTGAAGACCAGGTTCAAATTTATGACATTTCACGACATCTTAGATTATTCTTGATTTTGTGAGCTCTTCAATAGGAATTGGAGATTATTATTGGTGAAAGAGTTTGTGTTACAGATAGTTTGCTACTTCTCAGCTCCCTGTAGGTCACCGTATCTAAGAAGCGCTTAAAATTCTCAATTAGAACTACTACTTGAAATGCTACTTCCACATACTTATCAGTCTCGCTGATGTTTTCACTACTTTCTAGCGCATTCTTTAACCTTTTGTATTGAAATGATTTTAGAATTACAGAGAAATTGCCAAGATTTTACAGGCAGCTGCTACAGCGCTCATTTAGCTTCCCTCATGTTAACGCTCCCCTTAATGTTGTAAAATTATTAACCAAACAAGGTAACATTGGCACGATCACACCGCCTAAACCACTGTGTCCCTTTTTTAGATGTTTCCAGTCACTTACCCATGTCCTTTTTCTGTTCCTCAATCTGATGCAGGCTCCCAGATTGCCTTTAGCTGTCCCATCTCCCTCCTAGTCATCCCTAATCTTTCGAAATTATTCAGTCTTTCTTTTTGGGGCTTTTTTTTTTTTTTTTGTCAGCAGGGAGTATGGGGAATTGAACAGAGTCCTTCACAGTGAGCTATATCCCTAACCATCACCCCCCCTCACCTTTTTTTAAGTTTAACTTTGAGATGAGGTCTTGCTGAGTGTCTAATTAGCCCAGGCTGGGCTTGAATTTGAGATCCTCATGCCTCTGCTTCCTGGGATGCTGGGATTACAGGCATTTGCCACCACAGCCAGTGCCTTTCAGGTTTTTAAAGAGTACTAGTCAATACTTTGTGGCACTTCACAAACTCAGTCTGGATTTGTCTGATTCTTCCCATGGCTGAAGTGAAGCGGCGTGTTTCTGCCATATCATAGAAATGGAATGCCATTCTGTGTGTATTAAATCAAGGATAGAGAAAATAATGTGTTTTAACAAGGGCAATGCGAACTTTCACTTGGCTGAGATAGTATCAGCTGGTTTCTCTAAAATTGCAAAGGTACTGGATTTGCTTTTGTAATTAATAACTATCTAGAAGGAGATGCTTTGAGACTGTTCAAACATCTTGTTTCTCTTTAAATTTTCAGTCACAGACTTAACATTTCTTGCCTACTATAGTCAGTATGCTGATTTTCCGGTGATGGTTTCTTATTTCATTCAGTAACCCTGGAATTTCCCTGTACAGCTCCCCCTTCCCTCCCTCCCTTCCTCCCTTCCCTCCCTCCCTCCTTTCTTCCTCCCTTCCTCCCTTCCTCCCTTCCTCCCTTCCTCCCTTCCTCCCTTCCTTCCTTTCTGGATTTATTCAAAATTCTTTCATATCATCATGGTCTCCTGGATATTGATTGTATGGATTATAACCTAAAGTGATCATTACTTATTTTGTGGTTGAACTTATCCTAACTTTAGCTCCTAGATCCTCTCTCAGGATCACCTCTCTGGCTTTCACACATGCTTCAGTGTTTGCTGTCCATCTACTTATGTTGTGATGCCACAGAATGCAGCAGAATCACCTGGTATTTTGCCCAAAGCCCCAAATCAAGCACAACACAGAGGATATCTGGTTTCTTTTTGTTTTTTAAGGCTACTATTCAGAAATCAGGATCTCGGTGCTAGGTATGCCATGTGGCTTCTGGGGTGTTAGTTATTGCTTCTAGGCCTTCTAAATTGATAAGCTCAGAAAAACAAGAATATATACTTAACCACACACACAGCTATAGCTATGTGTCTGTGCAAATGTATGTATGTATTTAGCCACCCTGCTGCCTACATACCTATCTAACTGGCTATCTAGCTATAAAAGCATGAGTCTGTACCAATACTTCTGATTTCAGTCCAACACAGCAGTTAAGTCTTTATGCATTTAAGATTAGGTTTTTTCATGTATAGTATATAGTTAAATATTGTGTATGCCAAATGGATTTTTATGTGTTTACATCATTCCAATAGGTTTATTAATATATTTTATTTATTTTAATATTTTGCTAGTTATAGTCTGCTTTTGTTTTTTCTTCTTGGTCTGCTTTCTCAGACTTATTTGGGCATTTAAAAATTATTAGGATTTATGGTCTACAACTATTTATTTATATAATGGTTTGTGTCTGCTTAAGTTTACAATATATATCTTAATCAGAGCCTATATTCACATATTATTGTATTTCTTCACCTACTGTATAAGGACCTCACAAAATTGTATTCCCAATCTACACTACCATCCTTTCTACTATTATTTTTACGTATGCTATAAACACAGAATATATTGCTACCATTTTTGCTTTAGACAGTTTTTTAAAAGAATAATTAAAAATAAGACAGTAAATAATTTTCTTTTACTTTCATTTATTACATTTACAACTCTCTCCATTGCTTTGTGCTGATTAGGTTTCTGTCTAGTCTACGCCTTTCGTCTAAAGAATTTCTTTTAACATTTCTGCAGTGTGTGTCTGCCAGTGATAAATTATTTGCTTCTGTTTGAAAAGTTCCTTATTTCTCCTATATTTTATAAATTGCTTTTGCAGGGTATAGAATTCTGGTTTGAGAGGTGTTTCTCTTTCTATATTTCTAGGCTTCTACTCCACTGTCTTCTGGTAAAAGAGAAGAAGTTTGCTGTGTAACTTCTTCTGCTTGTGCCGCTTTATTCTAGATACATTTAGGATTTGATCTTTATGTGTAGCTTAAGTGTGATAGGCTCAGATGTGCATGTGGGTAGTGTATGCGCACTTATATATTATGTATTTGTATTTATCCTGCTTAGCATTTTTTGTTTTTGCAACTCTTAATGTCTTTAATGTGTTGTGTCTTTTTTACTTCATAAATGAATATTAGTTCAACATTTTTTCTGCACTGTTACTCATTCTCTCTTTATTTTTTTTTTTCTCTCGAGATTCCAAAGACACATGTGTCCACTAGATCCGGGATGCTCTTCCCTTTATTTTTTTCTCACTTTTTAAAAATCCTAGATTTTGATTTGGATAATTACTATTGACCTATCTTTACTTTTACTGATGTATTGCTCAGCTGTTCTTTTTTACTTATAAGAACTCCAGAAGTATTCTTAGTTTCTCTGACTTTTTATTTCTACAAAAATAACGAATAAGGTTCATTTACCATTTTTCTGCTCAAAATGATCTATATGCTCTTGTGTGTTATATACATTTCCATTAGAGACTTCAAGATGGTGACCTGCTCAGTGATGAAAGCTATTTGAAGTTTCTGTCAAGTATTTCTCACATTGGTGTCAGTTGGGAACATCTCTGTTGATGGGCTTGTTTCTTCTTGTTATTCGGCAAACTTTTTTTTAAATTTTATTTTAATGGTACATTTGCGATGTACATATTGATAACATTCATCATAGAGAATTTGTACCTGTACATGATATATCTTGTTGCTTTTTTTCCCCATTCTCCTCCCCTCACCCTCTCCTCCCTCCCTATTTACAAAATATTTGTTTCCATTTTTTCCTTCCATTTCTTATTTCTCTTCACCCTCTGTTCCTTTCCCCCTCCCTTATTCCCTTTCCCATTTGGACATTTTCTTCCCTTTCCCAATATAATACATTTTAGTCTTTATTTACACTTCAATTTCTCACACCAGAGAAACTATGTGGTATTTAAACATGTGTGTCCGATTTATTTCACTTAGGAATATGGTCTCAAGATGCATCCATTTACCTAGGAATATCTCAAGCTTATCATTCTTTATGGCAGAGTAGTACTCCATTGTATTAAAAAAAAAACCCACATTTTCTTAATCCATTCTGCTGTTGATGTGCATTTGGGCTGCTTCCACGATTTAGCTATTACAAACTGTGTATACCGCAGGGATATATCCACATGCATTTTGTTGAAACTGCACATATCATGCAGGACTAAAGAGACCAAAATAAATGGCTCCTGTGATTGGAAATGGGCCTGCCTTTCATTTTTCTGGGTATGTTGGGCAAATCCAGTCTCACCATGGGTTTGCTTCATCCTCTCTGGTGCCAGATTACTCACAGTGCACCCCAGTGCGAAGGCTGCTTGCCAGAGGACTTTTCTCACGCCCGCAGATCTTCCTTTGTTGTTGCTCACTGAACTACCAGCTCTGCACCTCTTCCCTGATTGTTTATCCGCTACTTTCATTCCGTGTGCTTGAGGGCAGAATGCAGTTACCCTCTGGTGTTATGCTCCAGTCTCAGGTTTTAGAAATCACTGTCCTTCAGGGTCTCAGGTACACGTATTTAGAGGTACCCCTGCAACCCTTGCTCCCCAAATCCCGAGCCCTGCACATATGTCCACCTCTTTCTTAACAGTGAGGTTTTATTTTACTTCTTCTATCTGTTCCCTCTTCTCAGTCATAGCGAATTCCCATCAACACCCTGAAGGGGAGGTTTTACTGAGATTCCGAAGCTGGTCCTGTAGGACAGGAGAGGGGGAAAGTTCCGGACAGTCTCAGGCAGGCCATCGTCCAGCAGCTCCTGCACCCCTCCACCGGCACTGCTCCCAGAAAAGATCTTTCTCGTGACAGCTCCAGGGCGTGGGGTCCCGGCATGGACAAGAGTGTGTGTGTGTCCCCAGGAACTTCCCGCGGCCCAGCAGCCTGCTCACCCCTCTTGCATCGTTGGAATCTTCCAGCACACAGAGAGCGACGACATTTCCCTCTTCTAAGATTCTGTGTTAGTTGCTTGTCCTGAAAATTCACCAGTCTGAAAGCTTCTGAAACTATCATGAATTTGCATGATACTCAGCTTTTTTTCTTGCAGCAGAGTGAAACGAAAGGTTTTTCCACCCCCCTCACTACTTCTCTGAGCACAACCCAGAAGTCTTCCCTGTTCCAGAAACCCAGTGTTTCATGTACTGGGAAACTTGTTTCTAACAAGCGTATCTGGGGCACCTGTTATCCATACGTTTCTTCTTTGCGCCTCAACTTCTGTCTTTGAAAATGTTCCGAGTGCTTTCTCTTCCTACAAACAAATGAAAAAGATTAAAACTATCTGCGTTTTATCTTGCTATCATTCATTCTCTTCTTCCATTCTGAAGTACTGATATCCATTTCCTGACCTATTCAAAATTTATGGATACTAATATCTAGGTTATTTATTCTTTAGACAAACATTTTGGAGGTTCTTCTTTCGAGAGTTCCAGATGTGGATCCTCTCTAATACTCATTTTATTTTTGCTGCTTAGAGATTTTGCTATATTCCAGAGCCATTTTTATACTTTTCTCTGAGTAAATTCTTACTCCGATATTCTGATTTTCATTATCATTTGCTCCACATTGGAGTTCATGGAAATCAGGTTCTAAGATTGAGATATCTTTCAAGGTCTTTTTGGGAAAACACTAGGAGATCAGCAGCTGTGAGGAAGAGCAGGAAACAAGTCTGGTCCCAGTGAGAAGGTGTCATGGCAGAGAGTGCACAAAGACGTTATGATTCTAAGTGGGACTGTGGAGTTGGGAGAGGTGTTTAGGAAGGTCTCACAGTGGAGGAAAAAGGAGCGACCCCATTATACCATCCTTAACCTTCTGCATGACCACAGAAAAGAAAAATCTCAAAAGCCCCACAGCCTAAGGCTATTCATAAAAGGATGTATAATCTTAGACATGGCTGTTTTATTATTACCCCAGAGCGATCTGTGACTGGGATCACCTTTCTGAGATCTCTAAGATGTCGATATTTATTCCACTCTCAGAAGCAAGAATGAGTGTTTCATTCCTCAAATAGAAGGGATTTAGGTGTATCAAGTGTCTACACAAATGGATAACCTTCATCTACATATCAAAGACTTAGCTCCCACCTGAATTCAAGTTCCACCTTTTCTGTGTGGTACATAACGTATGCAACCTACAAGTAATTGAAATACCAGAAGGGGAAGAAAGAAAGGAATAGAAAACATATTTGAAATGATAATTATCCAAAATCTCTCCAATTACTATCAGTCACCAAACTGTAGATCAAGGAATGTTAGAAAACATGAGCCAGGATAGATGACAGAGAAACTACAGTTAGTTAGGGATATCATTTTCAAGGCACTGAAAATCAAAGATAAGGCAAAAACTCCTGAAAAAAGCCAGAGAAAAAATACTTCATCTACAGTGGAGTGAAGACAGGAATTATAGCCAGTTCCTCTTTGGAAACCATGAAAGCAAGAAGAGATGAAATGAAATATTTAAAGTTTTGAGAGAAAAAATATCACCAAGCTGATATTCTGTATCCTGCAAAGTTATTTTTCAAAAGTGAAAGAAAAATAAAACTTTCTCAGGCAAACAAATAATGAGGGAATTGGTTTCCAATAGACATGATTTTAAAGAAATGCTTAAAAAATTTCTTTAGCAGGAAGGACAATGATACAGATCAGAAATTCAGATATACATAAAGAAGAGCATCAGAGAAATAACTGAATATAAGGTGAAAATATTTATTTGTAGCATTTTAGTCAAAAAGATAACTTAAAAACAATAAAAGCGACTAGGTATTAAATTCTGTGTTCCTATACATTTGTAGCTTATATATGCTCATACATAAGTGAAATGAATAAAAGTAATGGTACAAGGAAATTGGACTCATATAAGTTGTAAATTTATACTATTAAAAAATAGACCAACTATTAAAAAATAGACCAACTACCAAAGTAATAAAATCCCCCTGGTAACCTAAAGCAGAAAAAATATGAAGTAATATAAAATTTTGAATTAAAATCATCAAAATCAGTTAAAAAGTAAATGACAAAAATAGGAAAAACGAATAGTAATAAAAATGTTAAATATTAATACAGCTATATAATCCTTTCAATATCAATTACCTAAATGCATTATTAAACAAAAGAGATTGAATCAGATTGAATGAAAAAAAGATACAACAGTATATAATCCACAGAAATCTATAATTTTTCAGAAAAATACTGGTAAACAGTATTACGTAGAGAATGATATACCACACTAACACTAATATGAAAATGAGAGGTGCTGTATTAGTTTCAGACAGAGTAGACTTCAGAGCAAGGAAAGTTATCAAGGACAAAGATGGGCATTGTGAAAGTCAACATAAAAGCCCTTAATATATGTGAGCCTAACAACAGACTGACAAAATATGTGAAAAGAAAACACTGATAAAAGTGCAAGGAGAAACAAATGATTTCACTGTTGTAGTCAGAGCCTTTCTACCTATCAGAAGTGGATCTACTTAGCTAGCAGAAAATCTGTAAAGATGTAGTTGAACTTGGCAACACCACTCATCAACCTGGTAGGATAAATATCTATAGAATACTTCATCTGCTAAGAGGATACATAGTTTTCTCAAGCTCACATGGAGTACTAAGATAGACCACATCTGGAGCATCAAACACATGTTAACACATTTAAATTAATACAGATCACATAATATCTACTCTTAGACACAGTGGGATGAAAAAGATGGATAACAGAAACATACCTAGAAAAATCTCCCAATACTTGAGACATCTATATGACACATATGATAAAGAAGAAATCTCAGGAGGAATTAAAAACTATTTGAACTAATACAATTAAAGACAAAGTTTATTAAAATTTGTAGGCTATAGTGAAAGCAGTGTTTTGAGGGAAATTTATAACATTGAATGTCTATATTAAAAAAAGAATATTAAAAATTAATCATCAAAGCTTCCTGTTAGGAAACTATCAGAAGAAGATAAAATTAAATTCTAAGTAAACAGACGAAAAGAAATATGAAAATTAAGAACAAAAGAAATAAAATTGAGAAACAGAAAAATCAATGAAACCCAATCGTGGTTCTTTGAAAAACAAAATCAATAAAATTAATATAGCATTAGCCAGGTTAACAAGAAAAAATAATAGGGACCTGAGACCATTAGATCTACAACTGGATTGCCTGGAGAGCCACCCAGGGGACCGGAGAAGCACGTGTTTGAGTGTATTTGGGTAGACTGGTAGATGTAGAGGCATAACACTGGATTCTATATTGGTCCCTGGCCCCTTTCTTTCCAGAGTTGTTCCCCTGCTGTCCTTTCTCACCACAATAAAATGAGATGTTTTACTTTATGATGCTCCTCTGCTGTGACACTGCTACCTGGGAGCCAGTTGATCATGAACTGAAGCCTCTGAAACCTTGAGCAAAAATAAATCTTCCTCCTGTAAGTTATATATGTTGGCTATTTGGTCTCAGAAATGGGAAAATCGATCAGTACAGAAAATTGGAACCAGAGAAGTTGGCTATTGCTGTGACTAGACTTGACTGTGTGGTTCAAAAATCTTTACATCTGGTTTGTGGGGTAATTTGAAAAAGTTTGGAGAGAAAGGCTTGAATATTGTAAACAGAGTCCAGTGGGTGGTTTTGGTCAGAGCTCAGAAGACCAAAATTCTGATAGAAATACTGACAGCAAAGGCCAGTTTTATGGGGTTACAGCTGGCAATGAGGACTCCATTGGGAATTGGATTATAGATTATACATTTTAAATTCTGGCAAAGAACTTGCCTCCATTTTGTTCATGTCCTAAGACTTTGCTTGAGGCTGAATTTAAAGTTTGTGGACTAATTGATCTGGTGAAGAAACTACGAATGCAGTCTAATCTCCAGGCTGTAGCATATGTAGTGTGGCTGCTTATAGCCAGATTTATAGTGAGAATTGAGAGCAAAAAGCAAATAGGAATATTTAAAAGTCTTAAATTTTGATCTGGAAGGAATCATGAATAAGACTGGAGCTAAAGGAGATTTAGTTATTGAACAAATCAGCAGAATTAAAAAGAAACCAAGTAGTTTAAACTGAAACAAGAAGAAGGGCCTTGAGGACATCTCAGGAATCAGCAAGACCACAGTCATTGCCAGTTAAAGGGTACTAAAGTATAAACCTTTCATATGTGATGAGTCCATGAGTCTCCTACTCAAAAAGAGCCACCCTGAGAGGAAGGTACTGGTAACTGTGAGAGTGAAGCCAAAGGTGCTGTGGAGACTTTAGTAAATTGAAGAAACAAGGAAGGTGGAACATCTATTAAGGAAAGCATGTGAATTCAGCCCAAGAGAAAGGCTTTGTGGACAGCAACCAAAAAGACCACAGAGGTAAGGCTGCCCAAGATCTTGGAAATACAAATCTCACCACCATGGAACTAAACAACTCAAAGTTTGCCCTGCTGGGCTTCGGTCTTGCTTTGATCCTATTCTTTTATATACCCTTATTCCTCTTTTTTTGCGATGAGAATACCAGATTGCTCTCTTCAGCTTAGTTTTGCTGTGAAACTAAAGCCACTCTAAAAACTTAAAAGGTGTTAAGAATATCTAACTAAAGAATGACAAACTTGAGTCATCTGTAAGAAAATGGATGCACTTTAAGACCTTAGTGTTAAGTAAAATAAATCAGATACATAGTTTAAACATTGCATGGCTTTATTATACTGGAAACCCAAAATATAAGTAAAGAGCAAAATAAATGATAGATAATGGAAAACAGTAGCATAGATCTTTTTCTGTGAAGGGACCAAGAGATGGAGGGAAGGGGCAGGAAGAGAGTGGAAAAAGATGAAAAAATAACTAAGATATGTTATGTGCATATATCAACTCTCTACAAGGACTATATTTATGTGCTGCAAACATGTACTAATAAAAATTGGAAAAAATATCTATCACATAGAAGAATCATTTGTCACTTTTCTCTTTGAATTAGAAAATTCTTCTTCAGAGGAGATTTGATAAATACTGTCCTAAAATCTGTTCTAAATTTTGATTTCTGATTTTGTAAGACTCAATTCTTTTAATTTTTCTGATATATGTTGGTTTAATATATAAAAAAAACTAAATTGTATTTCAAGAGTTTTTAATTGATTCAGTACCATTAATTTTATAATTCTCACCATATTGACATTTGTGAGGTTTTGTTAATTATATAAAACATTGATAGCTATAGAGAGGTGATCTACATCTTTGTCATCATCATCAGTAAAATAACCACTGAAGAATAGAGGTATTTCTGACATACATGTACTATTCTGCCTGCTCCAAGCAGATATATTTGTTGAGCATGGGTTCTTTTTTTAAAATTAAATTTCATTATTAGAAAATAAATATTCAATAAATTAATTATGTTTTCAGGATTGAAAACCTAATACCAGGAGTATTAAGTATTAGATATGTTGTATGATCAAAAATATGGTGAATGTTTAATTTAATAATTTAAAAATTATTACAGTAAAATGCACATCATGACTGCCTCAGTATCCTGAATGTATGTAGAAAATATTATGGCAGTTTCTGTGAGCTGAAAACATTGCCGTGCATCCTCATCCACCTTCTTCACCAGATTTGGCGCTTTGTGACATCTGACTCTTCCCTAAATCAAAATGAACCCAAAAGGTAAATATTTTCAATCAATTCATAGCATCGATGCAGTCAGAAGAACACAACTAAAGGGATTCATGAAAGAGAGCTTTCAGAAGCACTTATACAACCAGTCATGCCAGTATGACATACTGCCATCTATGGGACACAGTGAAATCAATCACAAGAGGGACGATCACAGCAGTGAATTCTCACACTAGCAAAACAGAATGTGCTGAAATAACCTGATGATGCACCTCAGGGCTCTAGAAAAACGAGAATAATTCAAACCCAAAGCTAGTACAAGGAAGGAAATGGTAAAGATCAGGGAAGAAATTAATGAAATTGAAACCGAAGAAAATACAAAGAATCCATGAATCAAAGAGTTGGTTCTTTAAAAGATTGAACAAAACAAACAAACCCTTACCCAATTTTATTTAAAAAAAGGAAAGAAATGACCAAGATCCATGTGATCAGAAATGAACAAGGTGAAATAACAATGGATTCTTCTAAAATCCAAAAGATTATTGATAACTACTTTCAGAACCTACAGTGTGATAACACAGAAAATTCAGAAGAAATGGACAAATTCGTAGATACATATGAACTACTGAAGTTGAACCAAGAAGACAGAAATAGTTTTAAATAAGCCAATATCAGTCAGTAAAATTGCAGAAGTAAGAAAAATACTAGCAACTAAGAAAAGCCCAGATCCTGACAGATTTACTGTGGAATTCTACAAGAATTTCAGAGAGTATCTAATACCAATACTCTTCAAATTCCTTAATGAAATCGAAAGGTAAGCAGCACTCCCAAAATCATTCCTAGAACCAAGCTTCACCCTGATTCCTAAACCAGAAAAAGACCAAACCAATAAAGAGAACTACAGACCAGTCTCTTTAATGGGCATAGATGCAAAAATCCTCAGTAAGATACCGGCAAAGAGAATACAATGAATCATCAAAAAGAGCGCACATTGTGACCAAATAGGATTCATTCCGGGGATGCAAGGATGATTTAAGATATGCAAATCATTAAATGTAATTCATCACATACATAGAAGCAAGGGCAAAAACCATATGGTCAAAAAGCATTTGACAAAATTCAGCATCCATTCATCATAAAAAAAAATACTCTCAAGAAAACAGGAATAGAAGGTCCTTATCTGATAAGGGCCATCTGTGACAAACCAACAGGCAACATCATACTTAATGAAGGGAAGCTGAAAGCTTTTCCCTCTAAAATCAGGAACAAGGAAAGGCTGTCTGCGCCCAACAATTTTGTTCAACATTGTTCTTGAAATACTACCTAGAGCAATTATACAAGAGAAAGAAAGAAAAGCGATATGGCTAGAGAAAGAAGAATTCAAATTAT
>PVJO010010792.1:0-62633 GCA_004026905.1 Hystrix cristata | reverse complement strand
CTGCTGGTCCCTGCGGCCGTTCCTCGCTGATGTCAAACGGGGCGACCTTGGCTTCAGCTACTTCGGATGTGAGCGATTCTGCTTCCTCTTCTAGGGCCGGGGCCTGTTGGAAATCTCTGCCATTCTCGATTCCCGGTCTTCCTTGATCTCTTCGAGTTGAAAGGGTATCTGTCCTCGATGTTCGGCTCTGTCCCTGGCCACCTTCTTGCTGGCCTCCTCCCCGGCTTTGCTTCTCTGGCCTCCTGCTCCAGGCGGGCCTCCTTTAGAGCTGACTCTAAGGCTTCGTGTTCTTTTTGAAGGTAGCTCACTTTGTCCAAGAGTTGGCATTTTTCCTGACTGAGTCCTGCAAGCTTGAGAGCAAGCTGTTTCTCTCTCCTCCACACAAGCCGGCTTTGAAGGGAATAAAAAGTCCTCCATGAAAGTACAAGAAGGGTCAAAAGACCCACAGTGGCCGGGCCCTCCATGGCACAAGGCTGCCTGGGCACTTGCCTTCGCCACAGAGTACTGGCCTGGAACGTTCAGTGTTTGGTCCAGACCCCGGAACAGGAGCGGACCACGGCTGGGCCAGCTGTGGGGGTGGTGGGTGGCACCTGGGGACCCTGCTCTGGCAGGTGTCGTGGGCTCAGTTCCCCACTGCCAGCCAATCTGCAGGCCCCTTGTTGTGCTTCTTGTCCTAGAGAAGCAGAGGTCCACACACCCCCACGAGCCTGCGACGCGCCCTCTATGCCAGCCCACCCCCTCCCTGTACTCCCACCTGGGATGGCACTCTTGCGGGATTGGGGGGGTGGGCAATCAGTTTTCAGTTGTTGCAGACTGTGTGTGTCAAAGAAGCTTTTCAATGACACTGAGTCTAAAATATTGCCTGACCAGATATCTCATGATAAGTCAATGACGTTATCTCAACAGAGAAGCAAAGTTGTATCTTCCTGGACAAAGAAGAGTTGTTTTTTCACAGTGATATGGTGGCCTCAGCCACTGTTAGATGTTTTAATCTCAAATTTATCTACATAGGTGCTGGGGATTTAGCACAAGTGGTAGAGTGCTTGCCTAGCAAGCGCAAGCCCCTGAGTTTGAGCCCCAGCACACACACACAAATTTTATCTACATAAACACACTGTGATTTCAGTGATTTCTTGGTTTCCCACATGCCAGACTTTCTTGTGTCTGCTCCAGACCTACTTATTGTCTCTCCTTTTTGGGCTCACTTTGCTTGTCCATTCCTGAGTTATTTTTTTTTTTCTTTTGGTGTTCTAGTCTGTGATGTTATTCTCGTTCTATATATCCTCACTGACTGCCTTTATCAACTCTCACATTTTTAAACTATCACTTCCAATCTCTCAATCTGTATCTCCATCCCAGGTCATCCCTAAATTCCAGCCCATGTATCCGGCTTCATGCTAAACACCGTCACTGCGGTGCCTCAGCCTCTACATCCCACACGGCGTCCATCTCCTCCTCACCTTGTCTCTTTTTTCTCTTCAGGTCTTTGCAGTGACCTTTGTGTTTTTGCTCTTATCTGGAATTTCTTCACGTCCCATTTGTCCTCACCTGCATAACTTTCTCATTCCTTTAGGCATTGTTTTTTGAGCAGCTGGTGTGAATTGCCCCTTCTGTAAACTCCTGAATACCCTGCTCATATCCCCATCTCTGAACACCATGGTATAGTTTAGTGTCTTGTCTCTCCACCATTACACAGCGTCTATTACCATTCAAAGCAAGACTCTGTGTAAGCGAATTCATCACCCTTCCCTCAGGGTTTAGCACAGTGCCTGGTACAGAATAAGAACTTGATAAAAATGAAATTTTTGCTCAATAATTTTTACATAACCAACATGACTCCTTCTTGCTCTTTGAGAAGAAATGTACTGACTTAATGTCAGGAGTGACTCACAATTCTTTGATTTTCCTTCCCCTATTTCTATCCCTCCTACCCACATTGTCTCCCCCTATATTTGAAGGTTATGGTATTGGATATGGTCTAAGAGTTATCTTTTCCTCTGTAAATCAGAGACTGAACTAGCTTATGTTGGTTAGCTTATTTGGAATAAATAACAGAAGTAAAGACTATGATCTCTTCTGCGTGTGTTCGAAACACTTCCTACTTGTATGAAATGAGACCAGAATCCGAGTATGGGGTAAAGCGAGAGACAGTCCCTTCCAACCCACCAAACTCCCCCCGAGGCCCAAACAGCTTTAGGCGAGAACTCTGTCAGCAGTCACTGCTCACAGCTCACCCTGCCTGCAGGCCGTGTTGTGTCCTGGGGAGAGGCCAGGTTAAACTCTGACACTCCATTTTCATGTTTGTAATTGTGAGAATAATTAACATATTTAATTAATATACTTGAGATAGAGGAGGAGCAAATGAAGTAGAAGATCTGGCTTAGTTTATGCTCCTTTTGCATTTAATTTTTTTATTTATAAAGTCACTACCTGGTGGACCTTGGCCACTCAGCAATGTATGTTAGTGAATGAATAATGAATATCTTCATTTTTCCTTGAAAATCTTACAGAGGAGTTGTATGGAGTTGGGGTTTTTCAATAAATCAAGAACTGAGGCCCTATTCCTCATATGTGTATTCATATTTAGGTGACAGAAGTGAAAATCACTGCATATGCTATAGCTGTCTGGCCATAAATTATGTAGCAATTTGCAACAATTCACAAGAATAGGTACGAAGAAACTTGAGTCCTCGAATGGTTGTTCTTTAGAGGCCGGGTCTTGCCGTGTGGCTCAGGCTGAACTTGAACTCCTTGGCCTGCGAACACCCTGACAGCGTCCTGAGTAGCTAGGACTACAGGTGCACGCCACCTCGCCTGACCGCATGGTTTGGTTTTATAATATCACATAGTCATCACTGCCTTGTATTTGTCGAGACTGTAAAAGGCACCCTGGTAAAATATGGATGAGGATTTTTCACTAACAAACCACAGCGAAGGATTATAAAAGGTGAACTTGTTCAAAGGGATCCGAAAAATCAACAGAAAAAATTTTAACTGCCCCGTGTCAAAGCTTTTTATCAAAATATTAAAAACTCCTTTAGTATCAATTATAGATTCATAGAGAAATAGGAAAAAAACTAATTACTTTAGCACAGAGACAGCTACAACACAAAAGGCATTTCAAGTATTTTCTTTGTAGAAAATGTTTCTCGAATCATTGGAACGGTGCTTCCTCCCCGCAGGTACGATTTCATCATCTCCCACGCGTCGGGGGTTGTTACACTGTAGACTGAGATGAACTTTTAGCTTGTTTTGCACACCAGTTAATCTCTGGTGTCCATGACACGAGGGCCTTCGCGGCCTCACTTGCCCGACACCCACACTCCCCCGATCAGAAGCGCCGTCCTGTTTGCGCTGGCCAGCGGGCCCTCGTCAAGTTCTCCCGGCCGTTGCTTCTGTAAATCCTTGACGTTTGTTCTGATTTCGCCTCCAGTATCATCACAGCTAATACCGCTAGTCTCTCCGCTGTCCTTTCCTCTGGGCTCCAGCCGCGCGCCTGTGTAGCGACACGGGCGGGTTTAACGGGCCCACAGGCAGCAGCGCTGCTCGGCGTGCAACTCGGCGGCGGGTACACTGAGGAGCCTGGAGTGGCGTTTGTACTGGACAGAATAAATATTCCCATTCCGAAAGGAGGAGGGACCAGTGCAAAACTGAAAGCCTGCAGAGCAAAGGCTCAGTCCTCCAGCCGTTCCCGGCCAGCCTCTGGGGCACCCTCGCGCGTTCCTGGGGACTCCCCCACCGCTGCCGCGGGGCTGCTTGTCACCACTCGACCCCTACAAGCCTGGCATTCTGCACACCTGCGAAATCGGCACCGCGGGGCGATGCCTCGGCCTGCTGCCCACACGGCTCGCCGCCGCTGCTCTGGACAGTGACGGTAGCAACGTCTCTTATGAAAGGTCCTGTTCCTCTACAGTACTACATTCTGACCAACTTCAGTGGGTAACAAGTTCACTGAATATGATAAACACAATGCCTACGCAAAGTTATGAAAATTAAGTGTATACATGTTTTATACTTTAAAATACAACCACGGCAGTTCCATAATGAAATACTTACCATTATCATAACCCGTAGGTTGTCTTTCGCACTGTAGGACAACACAGCCCAACCTGTACTCAAATCGTCTCCTCCTTACAGAGAAAAATGGAGGGTTGGGAGGGAGAATCAGAGCAGTTTAAATATTTATAATATTAAAAAAACATGCATTTTGGGAAGCGTTACAAGAATTCCTGTTTCATGGACTAGTTAAGAGCTGCAGAAATGGCAGCCGAATCTCAGGCTACCCGTCTCTCCGCTATATACGGCAGTAACAACACTGCTAGTAGATGTTCTTGGTAACCCTGACAGCAGTCAACGTTCTCATATAGATATCTACTGACATGAAGTTACACTTCTATGGAATCCTGAATGGGTATGAAAACATGGTAGACACTGTGTCTTCCTTTGCCTTTTATGGGTAATCATTGTTTACTGACATCAGCCCAATGAGGGGACAAATGCGAATACAGCCTAAGTAATAAATCTCAATTTATTGAAAAACAGACAACACTAAGAACATGAGATGATCTCACTTGTGCTCTATATAATATGTATTTAAAGGTAAGGAGGGTTAGAAACTATTAAGAAGGGTGTGAAAATACAACTTATGATCGCAAATACTTTTATTAAACCCAACACATAATAGAGCATTACAGGAAGAACCTAACTACATTAGAGATAAAATATAACACTAACAACAATAACAAACAACAGCCTGTCACTGAAGATGCATTAGCACAGAAAACTTACGAAAAATTCAATGTGAGACTTTAAAAGGTAACATCCCCAATAAATTGACGCAGCGATCTGGGTACTGCGGTATAGAAGGAGGTAGTATTCACATTTGCAGGTTCTTCTGAGCCCTGTAATGCTAAAATCTATCCAGTATATTCAATACATTCTGAGGCAGGCTACTGCACCATAAGCTCTCTGAGCCTCCAGTATCTAAAGAATCACTCTAAGGGCTTCGCTGGCCTTCTAAATCCAGAGGGTCCACTTCTGTAGCATCGTAGCAGGTTAAATGTCTGGAAAAGTATGATTTCCAATAAGTAACAAATCTGTGATTTATAAATAAGTTTATTTATAATGCTATTTACATAATAAAAACAAAACACGTGAAACTCACAAGTTATACAAAGAAACTGATGAATAATAAAAACAGCAATAGAGACTGACAGGCAAAAATTTAAAGGAAGATATAATAAAGAGTTAAACAGACAACTTTATTTCTAAATTTTACTTTGTCACCCACACTGAATTGGAATTGAACAATGGCGCTCTCTTCGGGCGGTCCTGAACTGGAAATTCTGCATATTGGTAGAAAAGCTAATGACCTATTTCCACGTGGCACCTAAGGCTGCCTGAATGTGAAGTCACACCCGGTCTGCTCTCAAATCAAACAGCATTCAGTTAATCTGTTCTGACACACTTAGAAAACTCTCACTGATATTTTGGTGATGTGTGGGGATATGGCAAGAAGAAACTCTTCAGAGGAAGAGAACTGGAGCAGAAGTGACCAGGCAACAGTTTCAAGAGAAGCAAAAGCCAGAAGGAGGAAATCAGTGAGAACATGCATAAGAATAAGCAGAATTAATAAGCACAACAGTGCGGCAGGGAAATGAACAGAAGGAACCCATGAAGCAAGGTAAGGGCTTCTTTAGTCATTATTCATGGAAAACAACTTAGTGCCTAGCCAAACAAATCTGTGTGAACAGAAGTACTGAGAGGACCTGGGGGGTGTCAGTATATGGAATGCCACCTTTAAATTCAGGTTGAGTTCTTGCTGACATTGGTGAACATCTGCTTCAAATAGCAAAAAAATGAAAGCTATACAACCTATCCAGCTGCACTTTTTAAACACAGGAAAAAACGAACTTCAAATGAGACAAGCAAAAACAAGACATAAGCATTGTGAAATAAGGCACATGTAAAAATCTACACACATTATCCAGTGAAAGACAATATATATATTTGGAGGTAGAAATAATTACAAAAATACTGACATTTCTAAAGCATTAGCATATTTGTTACAAACAATCACCAACTAATCCCCATTTGGAAAACTGCTTTGGAAAATGATTCCTCATCTCCAGGCCGACCTGTCTGCGGCGTCGTATGAAATTCATGTGAGCACAGGGAGAGTCCAGGTAGTGGCAAACGTTGTCTGTACTATGAGAAATGCAGTATGGAAATTATAAAACGTTACAAATGTCCATAAACCCCTCGGTCATCGTAATGTAAATGTCCTTGAGTGCACCAAGTTGATGTTTCCTTGTCGATCAGGAATTTGTATTTCTCATCTCACAGGCCCATTGAAGTCTTTAGTAATGTGGCTATATCTGCTGGCATCGTCCCTTCGTCACCTGCAGATCCAAGACTGGCATTAAAAGTTCTGTAAAAACATCTTGTGAAATACACTCTCTCAGATTTTCTCCCTTTTTTGTGAGCTCCTATTCTTTTTTCAAGACGCAGTTTACTTCAGCATCCCATTGGAAACGTTCTGTAATCCCCCGACTAAACTGGGACTGTTTCATCTGTATGGCCACAGTCTAGGGTTAGAGTTCTGATCTGACAGAAACGGTTTGGATCCTATCTAATTTACAAAGCAAGTTGGTACTGTCCATATTTGCCAAATACAAGAAAAACATTTACATTCACAAAGTCAGTGGGGAAGACAAAGACAACAAAGTCCTTAAATTCCAACCACACCAAAATTTAATTGATACAATTCTTTTTAATGTAAAAAGGCTAAAATAAGGCTATAAAAAACAAGACTGAGGAAAAGTGTAAATATGAATAGTACATGACACTATCTGACTCAGACCATTCTACACACAGAAACAAAATTACCTTTTGTTTATCCAATGGTTGCTCATATTTTAATTAAATGGGACCCCATTATCTAGATACTTAGAGGAATACAGCACTTAGGCTCCACCTGTCCTGGATTAAGTCAATCAAATACTCAGGCTATTTCTGATGAACTCATTTATTAACTTACTGGTTACTGAAATCATCACAACTGCCAATTCACAAATACTTGCTGATCTATTTTATACCTTCAAGCTATGACTAATTTTATAAATTAGATGGGGCTAAAACACAGCATAACTAATCACTACTCTCACACTAATGCACACCCCCGTTACAATGTAAACTTACAGGTGCACTTTTTTTCAGGCAGGGAAAGAGTAAAGAGATTCTACTAAACTTACAGTACTAAAGACATAACACAATGATATGCAAAGTATGCACTTTGGGTTGTGGTTTCGAAAAACCATAAAGACATTAAAAGGACAACAGGGAGAAATTTGGATATAGAGAAAATATAATACCTGGAAATTGCTGTTAATTTTCTTGAATAGAAAAAAAGGATTATGGCAAGTTAGAGGAAGTCCTGGAAACGCACCGCAATATTTACAACTGACACACTGATGGTGCAGAGGACAGAAAAGGTAGATGACACAAGCGCTGCAAATATCACAACTGTTAAAGTATCGCGCTTTCATTTGCCATACGATTTTGATATTTTTTGTGTAAAAATCTCCATAAGTATTAAAAGATAGAACATTTAATAATACAATTAAAGTACTCTTTAAAAAAATAACCATCTCACAGTCTTCATTTCAAAGCAGAATGACCTGGACTGGCTACTAAGTCCTATTCCCAGTTTCTGGGTGAGGACAGGATGAACCTGGGGATCTGCACTTCCAAGCGGTCATTTCCTGGGGCGTGCTGCTCCTGCTGCTGATCCAAAGGGTACACGTTTTGAAAACTGCTAAGGCAAGCTCCAGAAACACAAAATCAAATAAGCTTTTGTAGCACAGTCTTTGACCATTCAGTTTTACGGAAGAGGGGCACTGTTAGCCGAAGGCACATTAATAGTTACAAATATGCCCTGTGTTTACAGAGGAAAAGGACTCACTGTGAGAGATGGAAAAGGCATACATGTGCTCTCATCAATTCAGTGTCAATATTATTTAAATGAAATCAGAGGTACAGCTCAAGACAAAATTATAGCTGAGGGTAAATAAAAGATGACGATGTATTCTTAAGTCTACCATATAAAACACACACTGGTGAAAAACATAAATAGCCTTAATGAGACAAAAGAGGAGGGAGGAAAAGTCTTACTGGAAAGAAGAGTGGGAGAGGAGTCTCCATAACTAAACACTGTAAGAATAATGTCTAAGAACCAGCGTGAAATAAGTTGCTATTTGGCTGAAATAAGTTGAGGGGGTGCTGGGGATCAAACCAGGGGCCTTACCTAGCAAGTGCTCTACCACTGAACTAAAATAAATCCCCAACTCCCTAAGTTACTATCAAAACAAGCAAATTTTTAGACTGATCAAATTTATACAAACAATCTGCATGAATTATGATATAAAATGATAAAGCACATATACTACCTTCTGCTCCCATCTGAAATATCATTAAAACACCATGCCTGGAAAAAGTGTGTTTGGGGAGAATGAAATAAAAAAGAACAGAAGTAAAAACAACAGCAGAGAGACAAGGCTCTTAACAAATTTTGGAAGATGAAAAGCAGATGGAAGAATAAGCACAGCGAAACATTAAGTCCCCGCAGGTAGGCAATGGAAGGCTACTTCATGCCCGGAAGCCCCAGCCACACAGCGCAGGGGACAGGGGTAGTGGGAAACACGTGGAGCTACGGGCAGGGCGATGGGGCAAGACACCTAGAGCTTGCCTGACAGAGCCAGTCATTTACCCCAGATGAACAACACTGAAGGTTTAGTCTTCAGAAAACTGAATCTGTGGGACTCTGGATTTGAGATAGCGGAGAACAAGGAGGCTGTACTGGGGCTGGGGATTTAGCTCAGTGCTTAGAGTGTTTGCCTCGCAAGCATGAGGCCCTGAGTTTGATTCCGGGTACCAAAAAAAGAGGCTGTACCAATAATGTAAAAATGCTGTTTGAATAAGAAAACAGCCTTCCCCGGCCACTTCGCTACACTCTGAGAATGCAGGCAGCTGTCTCTCCCCGCCTCTCCCCATCACCCTCACTCTGCCAGACTGGAGGACACGGTATCCCAGGGGAAAATGAAGCAGCCCAGGAGAGAAGGTCTGCTGTGCAAGACAGCTGGGCACCAACAAGCAGCCGAGTGCCTGCATGTTTGACTATTATCTTTCTATTTAGAAACTTCTCCTTAGGATAAAATCCATCCATCCGGATGCTTGCTGGCACTACTACAAGAGAACTGCTTCATGAAATTCCTAAAAGCTGTCCTAACAAAATAACCAGAAACAAACAGCAGCCAACTGGAACCCGACTGAGGTTAGCACTGCCAAGTCACCACCATCATACAAACTGTAGTAATGACTGTCAGCTGTTTAAACTACGCTCATCCCACTCGTCCTCACCCTGAGAGGTCTAACTCAGCTAGTTAACTCTTACTTGGAGTTTCCTCTAACATCCATGTCCTCAAGCTCCTAGAGCGCCCTGAAATAAATACTATATGAGAATTTCAGATTTCATCTGATCACATAGATCTCTCTCTCTGAAGACAGATTAAAATGTATTCCTTTTATATGCCACAGAGCGCCTAACAAAATATTGAGTCACAGTAAATATTCAATAGAAACGTGAAATAAACCATCATCAATATTAGGAATACTTACTAGAATTATGAAAAACTGCTTAATAAGAAAGGCACGGTGCAGACAGTGCCTGCTATCTTGCACAAAGAGAAGAATACACTGATTTATTTCTACATGCTTAAATACCTGGAGACACACACACACACACACACACACAAACACACGACCAAGCATCACCCTTATGGAGAAGCAGGGTGATGGGGCAAGGAGGCTCTTTTTACCCATTTTGAGTTTTAAACTATGTGAATGTATTATTTTTTTCAAAAAATACACAAGTTAAAATTTATAAAATCTAAAACTATCTTTTCAACAGGGTGGAGTGGGGAGGAGTCATTTATTTCAAGATTCTTTCTAGGGCCCAAGTGCTTCAACCGGCAGAGTTGAAATTACTAAAGTTTCAAAAATACATGCTTTATTGCTCTCTCTTTCAATAAATGTTTACTAGTGAAGTGAAATTAACATAAATGTTAGGGTTCTATATATAGCTAACTATGCCACTAAAAGTTTATGCCATGAACTTCAAACCTTTTGGTTCACGGATATTTTCATGTAGTAGGCAAATTATAACACTCTGGATAAAACTGTATATCCAAACATAACTTTATTTCTATGGTATTTTCATGATAGAAGTATGATGAAGGTTAGATGAAAGAAAACTGGTAAAACTTGGTTACCGTAGTACTTTTGTAGGGGGTGCTGGGGATGGAGCTCAGGGTCTTGAGCTTGCGAGGCACGTGCTCTACCACTGAGCTACATCCCCAGCCCTATGCAGTACTTCTGACCTGAATGTGTTTACTGTTCTCCATTTCAGCCCCAAAACGATGCACACTAGTGAAGAACGCAGCCCATCTTTGTTTTTTCCTTGGAATGATTGATTCCTATTTTAATAAATCTTGAAGTTTCTGCTTACCTTCATCTACTGTGGTCATATCTTGTTCTAGTTTCAATTTCTGTTGATTAATTTTGAGCATGGATTCTTCAATTGTCCCTTGGCTTATTAACTTTATAACTAGTACTTCTCTAAAACAAATGTAAGAAATGTCCAATGATTACTAATTTGGATATATGTGAAATATATTAAAGAGTTTAAAAAGAGATTTGAAAAGTATGCTAAATATATCCTAAATTTAAATTCTTTCATATTTTTCTGAGCAGTAAAATTTTTACAGCTCCCTTCCTACTGATTTGAGAGAAGAAATTTATTTGTACTTTAAAAATTACAGATAGGATGGGCATGATGGCACGCATCTGCAGTGCCAGTACTCCTGAGGCTGAGGCAGGAGGATCACATGAGTTCAAGGCTAGTCTGGGCTACAATAGTGAGTTCAAGACTCACTACATAGAGAATATGTAGAGAGACTCTACCTCAAAAAACCAAGAGTAACTAAATAAATAAAATTTACCAATAAAATTGTAGTTTTGTGTTTAGAGCAAAATTACAGAAAAAATATGCTTTATCAAGTTTCGAGAAAGGAAAAAAAAAAGAATTTTGTACAATAAGGCAACAAGGTAAAGTACAAACCTCTACAGTAAATACTGACAAATATTTGATCTATAAATGAATATGTAACAATGACTATTGCTTATTTTATCTTTTTTTGACAAGGATAAAATCCTTTGTGGAGAGACGTTCTTGCTATGTAGCCCATACTGGCCTCAAACTCACAGCAATTCTTCTACCTCAGCCTCCCCAGTACATCACCGCACCCAGCTCCTATACCAATTAAACTATATCATATTTGGTTAAAATAAATCTCAACAAAGCCAGCTGTGGTGGTGCATATGCCTGTAATCCCAGAATCTGGGAGGTTAAAGCAGGAGGATTATTATGAGTTTGAGGCCAGGTGGGCAACACGGTGAGTTCAAACACAGCCTCAGATATACAGTGAGACCTTGTTTCAAAAAGACGAAATAATAACAGTAAGTAAATTTCAACGGAAAATACTTACTTAGTTTGGCCTACTCTATGACATCTATCTTCTGCCTGTTTGTCATTGTAAGGGTTACAATCAATATCATGAAGTATAACAACATTTGCCGAAGTCAGGTTTATTCCTAATCCACCAGCTTTTGTTGACAACAAAAATACAAAAATATCCATGTCGGTATTAAATTCATCAATTAGATGAATCCTATAAGATAAATCCATTGGGTTAAATGTCATTAAAAGGTATGTAATGTAATTAAAATTGCAAACAATCATATCACATGGAAAGAGACCTGAAGATATAAATAGGTGCTCTTGGAATTAATAGTTAACTTTGCCTGTGGTTATATCATTGAAGAATCTTCCCAACTCACCAACTTTTTGTTACTCCTCTACCAAGTTACTACTACGTTAATTCAATCATCAATCTCCCAATTATTAATCAAGCGATTCAGATCTGATTTTGTCCTATGATCACTTAACTCATCTAAGTACTACATGTGCAATCTGTAACGTCAGAAGCCCCCCGAGTTGCTCCTGGTGGACTATGTTATCTAAAGAACCACAAGATTCAGCTGTATCAGGGAGTTTTCTTCTGGTATAAACAAATCAAGACATCACTAGAAAAAGCATTCCTTTTTAAAAAAAAATGCTGTAAAAATTAAAAACAAAATTAATCTTAAAATGAGATGATGCTATAAACCCTGAGTGATTTTTTTTTAGAAGAGGAAAACTATACACAATTCTCATACTGCTCCAAAATATACTTGTATGCAATTCAGAAGAAAAACTAAAAAGAAAGTTTATCTCATTTTAAGGCATGATATTCAATAACCAAACACAAAAGTGAAAGCAAAAAACCCTATCAAATGCTCTAGATGCTTAAAATTCTAACAAGTGACACTTGAGTAATGTTCTGAAACTAGAAGGAGTACACCAACCTTTCAGAAATCTGAGTCTTCCCGTCTAATCTGAGGTACCTATGCTGATGATGTTTTAGGAGGACCTCTAAAATATCCAGCATCATGGTAAACTGGCTGAATAATACAACTCTGTCACCCTGTGAAAACATACCACGTGGATTAGAGATGGTTAAAAAACCCACTATACCACTCAAAGCTGTGATACATTTGAACAAGCAGGAATATTACATCCAGGTGATGACTGTGCAGAAAATTCCCTATGATAAAAGTTAGCTAATGATCAATTGTTTCTTTAATAAGTATAGAAGACACTTAAATTGCTTGTTTTAGCTTATATATGAGTAAATTATCTTAATTTCTACATATAAGAGCTCAGTTTTGATTTTAAGAAAATGCGATTAATGTGAACAGCTGTGTAGATATTTAGATGCTGATCTTATAAATTTAAGCTATTGCACATAGAAACTGCAACATTACTTAAATAACAAGTGGTACCTTCGAAATACTAATTTTGAAATATACAGATGGTGACTTATGAAATGACAACTGAAATTATTTTTTTAAAAAACATCAATATAGATGTAGTCTACATTCTACTCTTCTCTGAAGTTCCACAAAGAGGAAAAGTAATTAGGAAAACACATACCCAAATATGTTAAGAAAATGTTCAGAGTACTAGCTCCTAGAAGCTCCCAGGAAGACACATGCAGACTCAAGCTTCAAGGGTGCCACATCATGCCTGCAATGCGTTACAAGTTTAACTAAAGAAAATACATTCTTTTTTAATACCTTCTGTTTCAATTCAGACAGGATGCATCCTAGAGCTCGGAATTTTCCAGAATCCAAAATCAAATCCATGTCTAATTGGAAGTTATTAATATGTCGGTACTGTTTACAAAGTACGTGTAGTTCAAAGTCTGTCATAACTTCCATGTCTTCAAAGATGAGGTCAGGGTTTGCCTCACAATGTGTAGGTTCCTTTGTAATATAAAACACAATACACACCAAAATGGCGATATTGTATAATACGATCAGAACAATTTAACCACATCTGAAAAAAACACTTTGTTCATCGCTTTTAGTGTAACAGATTTAGCAAAGGAATTTAATATTTTAGATGTTATAAAGGGAGGGAATTCTTAGTGCCATAGAAACAGCACATTGAATAGTTACATGAAAAAATATCTAGACTATGCTTCAAAATAATACAGTGGAAGGACCCAGAAGAGACGAAACAAAAATACCATTACCAAATATGAAAATGGACAAGTTTACATGGGCAGAAGTTTTCATTATGTAATTCTCTCTACTTTTACATGTTTGAAATTCTCCATAAAAAGTTTAAAATAACAACCAAAAAAAAATTTAAAACACTGCATTGAACACAAAGATCTGCAATACAAAACAAGGATAAAATGCTAAAGGACAATGAGGCAAAAATAAGAGTAAACTACGAAGCCAACGTATAGTAAAGAAGAAATAAATGGGATGCAAGTGTGTGTCATGAATCAGGACACGAAATTACAGAAGTCTACTTCAGGAATTCAGAAATCGTTCATGTGAGCCAGAGTGCGAGCATTTCAGGCTTTGCAGACAAAACGTGTGCTGTGATGACCCTGCCCGAGCAGTGAGAAAGCAGCTGGAGACAACATAAGAAATGACCATGTTATAGTGAAACCGAATTTTACAAAAAGTCATTGCTTCAAGGACTGCTAACCTCTGACTAGACTATCAGTCTGTCTGGCTCTTCCATCCTTCAAATTACCTTGAACTTGGTGTTAAATTTGTTTTGGGGGCTGGGGGTACTGCTCAGGGGCACAGTGCTAGCACAGTGTGACTGTGGCCCTGTGTCTGACGTCCAGCACTGCAAAGAGTTTTTCTCAAATACGTGGTTAAAGGGTGGAGCCACCAAGGGGCTCAGTAGTTTGCCTCTCAGCCCGGCACCCCCTCACCAGGGAGTAGCCCAAGCTCTTACCTTTAGCATAAGCTGAGACATCTCCCTGAGTTTCTCAGCTGTGTAATATTGCCGATGGAGTAAAGGGTGATTGGCCATCTTCCTCAACTGCATCATGACATTGCACATTTCTGTATTTTTTTCTGTGATTGAAAGAGTGAATATGGAAAAAGAATAATCAACCTGATGGCAATGTGTTGAAATGTATTTTTTAAAGTTCTAAAATTATCTCTTCAAATGACGATTTTTTAAAATCAACAAATCTATGACTAAATGAAATACAGTTCCAGTACAAGATTATTTTTTATATAAACTCTCAAAGGTAGCTTTTACCCAGGTTATTGATAGATTTTTTTAATCTGTTGAAAAGACCCAAGTAGAGTTGCTCCTGCTTCTCTGACATTGTGCACAACTCAATCTGATCTTTCTTGGGGGGCAACTGCTTGAGAACCTGAGACAGAAAAATAGTTTAAGATGGTATTTTTAATGAAGAAGAAAACAACTAAAAAAAACTATCATGATCAAAAACATGTGGGTAGTTACCTCTTCTTTCACTCTTCTGAGAATAAATGGCTTTATAATTTGTTTCGCATGTGCTATTCTCTCTTTTTCATATATACTCTGCTCATCTGCTGGTTTCTAAGCAAAATAAAAACATCCTTTTTGAAATTATTCATTTAAATTATAATACAATGTAATACAATACAACATGAAAATCTTGCACATTAGAATCTAGGTAATTTTTTACAGAAACAATTCATGGTGGACAGAAATCCACATGTGAACCCTGGACTGTACTCTACTTCTTACATCTCTGTGTATTTTGAAGTTTCATGGTGTGTCAGGATGTACTCTACTGAGATAACAAATCAGAACTGCACTAGGCTGGTGCTCAGAACTAACCAATCCACTGACTGAGTCAACAGCTAGTCACCCAGGTAACGTGCACGAAATAAAAACGTTTGTGTGCATGTGTAAGAGGAAGGGAATTTTGTGGAAAATGGTCCCAAAAGAAACTTAGGGCAGTCTGATATAAATCATGTGGACTAAGACAGGATGGTACCTACACAAAACTGTTGATTTCCAAAAAGAAAAACAAAACCTGTTGATTTGGGGGAATTAAAAAGTGAAATTTTATTGAAAGATGTGAGGGGGGGTCCTCATCTCTTAGGAACTGGAGCTAGAAAAGTACTGCAGCTCAAAAATCTTCCTGTCTACTTCAAAAATTGCACATTAAGTGGGAGAGAATTCATTAAACATCAAAAAGGCAATTAGCTGGGCACAGTGGTGCCTGCTGTAATCCCAACCATGGTAACCATGGTAGAGAACATGGTAGAAGGATCAGGAATTGCCAGGCATGGTGGCACATGCCTATAATCCCAGAACTCAGGAGGCTGAGGCAGGAGGATTTCTGTGAGTTCAAGGCCAGCCTGGGCTACACAGCAAGATCCTGTCTCAAAACAAACAAAAAAACCCAAAAAACCCCAGAAGGGTTAGGAGTTTGAGGTTACCCTGAGCAGTTTAGGCAAGACCCTGTCTTAAAATAATAAAAAGTGCTGGGGATGCTGGAGATGTAGCTCAGGGGTACAATGCTCCTGGGTTTGACCTCTTTTTTTGGAGGGGGAATTGATAGTTTGTAGTGGAAGAAAACTATGGAAAATTCTTTAGAAGGTGTATGGTTAGGGAAGGGTGGGGGAACGGAAGGGAGGGGTGGAGAAGAGGGGGAGAAACCAAGATACATCATGTACGGGTACAAAATAACCATGATGAATGTGATCATTACGTATACAACGTACCAATACATGTTCTTGGTAAAAGAAAAAAGAAAAAAAAAAGGTGATTTGGGAGACAGTCAGAATCTATACAAACATTTATTTTACTGAAAAAAATGGTTATTTATAAACTTTTACTTCAAAATATACAGGTGTTTTCTGGATATACCTTTGTCCAGTTCTACCTTACGGTAACAAAATGCTACTTATTTACCTGACCATAAAATTGCAATGATCAATCTTTCCCTACATGTCACAGATCTGACTCTCCATCAATTTAAAATAGTTATTCTTCAGAAAATTAAAAATCCAAGAATTTCAATTAAGGAAGTTACTTATTTTTTTATGCGTTATATATTGGCTGATTTCTGAACTGATCCAAATGTAGGAATATCAATTATTTAAACTTCTTTCATAGACCATATACACTATGACAACAACAACAAAGACAAACAGAAAAACAGCCCAGGTAAAACACAAAGTAACACGTTCAGGGAAAAACACGCCATGTATGCTTACTGTCTTTGAAGAAAACATTCTTCGTATTTCACTGGTACTACTACTAAACATATGTGGCATAACAAAATTCAACAGTGACATGAGTTCTAATAAATTATTCTGCACAGGTGTGCCTGTGAGTAGTAATCGGTTATTTGCCTGTGAACAAAGATAAAATTTGCATTAGTTTTTTTTTTTTTTTTTGAGACACTCTCTTTTTGCCTACCTTGCCCAGTAAGGGGTAAAGGAAGAAGAAGGGAGGAAAATTAAAACCATTATTAATTTTTAACATTCTATAATGATAAGCTAGGAATTTAGACATGTCATGTCATATTTGCTGTCATCATTTACTATATTTACAGAAGAACCCTGAAACTACTGGTCTTACTTAATAAGTGAATAATGTGAGTCTGTGTATCATTTTTATAAGATAATGAAAGATAAACTACATGGGATATTTATGTGATATTTATAATTTAACACATAAAACAAGATTTCGTAAATAGAGGCACATGGGTGATAAGTCAGGAAGAAACAATCCTTTTAAAACACTGTTAAAACAAAGAATATGTGACAGAGGCAAAAAGGCCCACGAAACTAAAATACTATCTGGCTTTATTCAGAAACAGTTTGCCAACTCCAGATACAAAATACTATATACATCAACAATACGTTATCTACAATCATATCATAACTTAGAATCGTTTACGAAACACTCTCTTACATTAATGGTCATAAGGTGCTGGTAGCGGATGGAGCCCATATTCTTCAGCATATGGCCCTCATCAAAAATGGCGTAATTCAGTCTCAGGCGTCGAAACAGACTACGGTCATCAGAACTGCTGATCGCGCAGTTATACCTGCATCGAGAGGAGACATCTCTCACGGATGATACTTGTTAGGGATGTGGAGCCTAACGATATGCAAACTTTCTTAAGAAGTATTCTTATTTATACATTTCTAGTAGCCAGTCCTTAAATGACAACCCTAGACTTGGATGGTATTCAAATAAAGACTGTACTAACATATTTGTATCTAATAATTACTGATGTACAAGTTATGAGAACTACAACACATAATTAAAAGAAAAATTAAATGTTATAATCAGACAACTTCTACATACTTGGGAAGAGGTCAATTACAAATAATCTAGTAATGTTACACTGTACAGTATCTTTACTCCATTTTAAGAAACAGAAAAAAGAACACAAAGCTAAAACCTGTTTGTTTTGAAAACATGAACTAATAGAGTAGGTCCAAGAAATAACAGCTAGGAGTTTAAGACTACAAATGGAGTGTTTCACGTGAAAATAATTTTTTGGGTGCTGGGGATGGAACTCAGCGTCTTGCTCTTGCTAGTCAAGCGCTCTACCACTTGAGCTAAATCCCCAGCCCCAAGATGAAATTTTTGGATGGATTCTTTCAAGGATGGACTCTTAAAGAAGAAAGCATAAAGGGAAAAGTAATAACCAACAGTGAAACAGCTTTAAATAACCCATGAGATAAAGGCAACGAACAGAGATGACTGAAAAATACAGTAAATGTTTACATTTTAAAAACACCGTGTAGCAAGAGACACACTGCCAAGAACAACAGGACAAGTGCGTCTGAAAGTGAGGGGATATTCTGAGGGGAACTAAGGGTGATGTGTCTTTGAGTGAAATACATTTTTTATAAATACATTATTTTTGTTCACTCTGCATGAGAGCCTTAAATTCTCCATTACATATCTATACCAAATACTTGACTACCAAAAACAGGCTAACGTTCTCAGTTATATTTTTTGACTTCTATTCTGTCCTAACTCAAGTATTTCAATAGGAGACTGAGATTTTATAGTACTTATTAACATGTATTTACAAGTTTGAAACAGAAATCATTTTTGTGAGATATCTCAAATTCTACTTTCTGCTTAACTGAATGGTCCTGATATGACACTATGCTTTCAGTTACAGTGAAAACCCACAGTGAGTCAGTATACTGGCGACAACACCCTAGACTGGCATTACATGCCAGATGAAGAAATGCCTGTCTTCAACATAAACCATCCCATTACCTTCATCACATAGTTCATACCATAAACTTTCCTAAACATTAATGCTGCACATATAAAAAAAATCTACATTTATATCTACACAGAATATATTTGTATTGAATTTGGGAGCTGTAACCCATCCCTCCATTTTCAATACTTACGTGGTCACAATTACATTATAATCTTCATATTTATTATGAATGTTAAATCTAATTTGTTTACGTTCTTCTTGAGAACCTAGAAGTTAAAAACAATACTGACTGCATTTACTGTGTATTTTAATTTTAAAGACATTCCCAAAGTCAAAAGCAAAATGATGTAGTCTTACCATAGTAGCAGAGCACATTTAAAGTAGGACACCATAAATTAACTTCCCTTAGCCAGTTATCTATGAAACAAAAGAAATTACTTGTATCTGTTACAACAGGGTATGTTCATGAAGTTAAGCACTGCATTTTAACAGATTATTCTTTTATAAATATAAATTACATATTGGTTTTGCTTTTATAATAGACAGTTCAAATATTACTCCTTATGATTAAAGTGACACCCAGGTTCTGCAGACGTATCAAGAAGATGGACAAAGGGAAGTGGACCAACTAGTATGATTATTAACTTTCTATTTCAAGAGATTTCTCCTTTCACAGTCATATACATAGGTATTTTTCTTAGCCTAACTTCTACATCAAATTAACTGAGAAAGTAATTCATAACAGTAATTTCAGTAGAGATTATTTACATGATTTTTGATAAACAAAGTACTATAAAGTTAAAATTACTTGTTTTACTCTTGAAAATAATTTAAAAGTACTATGAGACAATGATCTTATCAGGTTCTTGACCTATAATATTATTTGACTAACTGAATATTTATTTTCTTGAAAAAGACTGCCAATATAATCAAGCATAAATATGGTCATATACACAAAAAGAAAAAATGAGGGGACAACAAATACTCATCTTCGCACACACGCACACACACACACACACACATACACACACACACACTTAGTTCTGCCTATATAAAACACTATGAAGTCAAAGACAGTTGTTTCCGGTGTTACAAACCTATAGTTGAAGCTGGAACAACAATCAAATGAGGACCTTTATTGCCCTCCTGGTAGAGGTACGCCAGGAATGCAATGGCTTGAATAGTTTTTCCTAGGCCCTAAAATTAAAAGTTTAGAAGACAATACATAAAATTTAAAAATAAATAATTTTTTGAAAGTACAAAAAAGGATTATTTCTGTACTATATTCATTTTTGATTTCCCATAATTTAATTCAGAATTTCTACTATATCCATAGATCTCAAATGACAGATGGAATGATTCTAATCCCCAAATGATGCTACAACTTATGTTAATGAGCAGACTGGATGGATCTTAACTGCTGGTTCACACAAGGCACACATTAATATAGAGGAACGATTGCACTGTATAGAAACAATGTATTTTTGCTTACTGCTTATATATGACAAATATTTAATGCACACTGAGGGAGCTGAACCTTATGACCCGTAAGGAACCAAAGTTAAATGTAACACCCATGCTATCACTCTGTGATTGCATTCACACAAATGAACTGTGCTAGAAGAATAGTGGACTACCATCCGACACAGTGATACAAAAAGAAAAACTACCAATACATCTAAGAAGCAAGGTGAGTAACAGCAACATTATACAGCACCAAATGCGCCTTTATAAATGAATACCACATGCGGCATATACTGTCTAGCTGTGGTAACAGGTGTCAGAATAGTGGTGGTGGTGATAGCTGGAAAGGACCATAAAGAACCTTCTGGAGTGACAGAAATGTTCTTCTGGATGGTAGTCATAGGCAAAAATTCATTAAGTGCATATTTATGCATTTTCCAAAGAGTAAATCAGACATTGGTAAAGTAAGAGTGAAGAAAATACCAAGTCTGCTGAGGATGAGCACTTCTGGGGAGCTAAATATTACCTGCTGCAGACCAAAACGTGCTCATCCCAGTCTCGACACGTGTATGGAAGCCGCAGTGTACAGTGCGGCTGTATTTTTTACTTTTAGAGAAAGGGCCACTGAGGAGGAACTCGGTGGTATTCTAATCCAATATGACTAGCATCCTGATACACAGAAAATGACATCTGAAGAATGGCAACAATGTGTCTGTCTACAAGCCATGAGAAACCAAAACACCTGGCACCCTTGATCTCAGAATTCCAGCACACAGAACTGTGCAGAAAATAATTTCTGCTGTTAAACTACCCAGCAGGTGATATTTTTGTTATGGTAACCTTCGCTGACTAAGCCAAATTAAAGATAATGTACTTTGAGGCAAGCATGGTAGCCCAAGCCTGCAGTCCCTACTCCAGGAGGCTGAGGCACTACGATTACAAATTTTTAGCTCTGTCTGGACAACTTAGTGATACAGCAAGACACTATCTCAAAACAAAACAAAGCAAACAAACAAGAAAAAAAAATAAGCCAAAAGGACTGGGATTGTAGCTCACTGCTAAGGCTCTGGATTTGATTCCCAGGACTGTCAAAAGGGGACAAGTGCTTTTCAGGTAACAAAAGTAATTTCACATAATACATACCTGACAATCTTAGGCTACGGAAATGACCTAGAGTTTGTTAACAGTAGTGCCGAGAGATTAGGTCATCTGGCAAGGATCAGACAGATGAAAGGCAAAGCTGGGCCAGGTACCTGACACCCATAATTAAGGAGGGAGAGGTTAACCGGCTCAGAGCCTCAGGTGTCAGTCCAGGTAAGTCGGCTGCAAAGCAGAAACATTGCGGCGAAGGGTCTGGTTGGCAGGAAGCAGAGTGCAGGGAGCGCACCAGCGAGACATGCCCTCGGGAAGGCACCCTCTGTGACCGGCCTCCTAACAGCACGCCTGACTAGGAACAGCAGCGGGTCAGCCGACGGTGAGCACACGCCCCGCCATCCAATCGCTATGTAGGAGCTTCTCAATCCAGCCAAGCTGACAAGATTAAATGGCACAGGACCCAAAGCCTGGGTCTGATTCACAAGTCCAGTGATACAACTGCAAGTGTTCTTTATTCTCTAATTTCTATGATGTGTTTTGAAATTCCATATGTATTACTTTTCTATTAGATAAATATTTTAGTATATGTGCTGCTGAAGCAAGCACTTCTGTTAGATAAATATGAATAGCATCTTTGTTATATTGAGTATGAAGTAAGTGTAGGAATATCTTTTTTTTTTTTTTTTGAGAAAAGGTCTCGCTATGTAGTTCAGGCTGGCCTTGAACTTGCAGTGACCCTCCTGCCTCAGCCTCCCGAGTACTGGGATTATAGGGATGCACCACCACCTCCAGCTAGAAATGTGTCTTAACAATGCTAAAAACTACTTTCTAGAAGTTAACTAGGAAACCAGTGTGGTTATCTTTGTTAATTTTTATTCTGGGACTCCAAATACAATTTAAAACATAAATATTCAATACATGTTTATCCACCGAACATGACCTATTTAATAAATACTTTACAAGTAAAGATGAAGTTAGTGTTAGATTGAAGAACTAGCAGCTATAAGAAACTCCCTAAGCAAATATGATTTGGCAAAAAATACTCTGAACAAAACTAGTAAAAGTAAAATGGCTGAAATGATACTGCTGATATATGACAAGGACAGGATCTAAATTGTACTGAAATTTAAAAGGCAGATATAAAAACATTAATCTGATAACCAGAAAGGCAATAAGCATATTTTCATTTGGGGAGGAGTGAACAGGCTAGAACTAAAACAGGCAACAGAAAACAGAGGAGTGAGCTGGGCATGGCGGGAGGGCACGGCAGAAGGATCTCAAGTTTGAGCCCAGCCTTGGCAACTCAGTGAGAGCCTGTCTCAACAAATAAAAACAGTCTGGGGGCCTGCTTCGTACCACAGCCACAGAAACACACACGTGTGCGCGGGAAGATGACAGAAGCTAAATACTGAAGTGAGAACAGCTGAAACTACAGTGGAAGGGAAAACGTCACGTCTCAAACGACAGCAAGGGAGCCCTTCAGCAGAGCAATGGAAGCCACTCACCATTTCATCTGCCAGAATGCCATTAAGTCCATGCTTATGTACCAATGCCAGCCAATTCAAACCAACTTTCTGATAGGGCTTGAGTGACAAACTGGCAAGAAAGAAGTAACCAAATATTACAGATTTATACTTTTATTAGTTTTCCATACAAAAGTTCTCACGAGACTTGAGTTTACAATAAACACAAAAAACGCAACGTCCACATCTAGTCTTACCTTTTAACATACTGTTACATCTATGTACATTTATTTAAGAAAATTCAGAGCATATTAATTTTTAATCTTCACAATTTTTATTCTGTATTTGTTAAATCATTTCTTCTGGCAATACAAATTATATAAAATATTTCCATATTAGATCATAGTGTAAAGCTACCAAATTATTAACTATGATAACATATTACCAAGCTTAAATTTTTCCTCAAACATTGAGTTAGTTGTACGGATTTGAATTTTAGCACATTAAGGAACTTAATGGACAAAATCCCACAAATATAATGTGCTGTATTGTCAGAGTGATATAATAAATCCTTTCTGTACAGGCGCCAGTCACCCTTAACATCAGAGGTATGTATAGCTCTAGAGTACACTGGCCTATACTGGCCTATTGGTACATTAATGTGTGTGCAAACTGCACACATGTGAACTTGCTAAACATCAACGAACACCAGTGAAAATAACATGTGTCACTACCTTATTTTACTTGGAAACACACGAACTAGTTCCTGGAAAGGACTTGTTTACATGGGAGCGTAAAAGAGATTAAAGTAAGTTTTTTCTCCAGATGTTCAAGTGGTTAAAACTAATTGCAGTTATTTATTGAACATCCACTATATAGATACACAGCTATCACTTTTCAGGTATTACCTCATCAACCCTTTAATCATTTTATGATGTAGCTATTATCATTTTAAACAGATTTTAAAAACCCCTCAACCCTCAGTAATCTGCCTGAGGGTTCATAGCTAAGGATGCATGGGAAGGCTAAAATGCTAATTTGAGGAGTCAATCTCACTCCTAAACGTATTCCCACACTCACTAGGGTAGCACACACTCCATATTAACCTATAAGCCTAGGATAAGGCTATGATCCTCATTCTGTGCTAACTTGCCCTTCCACACCCGTGGTCTGTACACAGGGACAAGGGCAGGACATCACTGTGGCATATGGAACGGGTTACGGGTCAGACTTCTCAATCAAGACACCTTGATTCAGATGAGGTGGGGTGAAAGACATCTTCAATCAGTTTGTTTCAACTGTGAGGCAGGTAGTGTATAACTTTCTTTTTTAAGAGGCTGAAGAAAAGTCACCAGTGCCCCTAGGATCTTGATCATTCTTCTGCCTTATTAAGAAAACATCCTCTGCCTTCTTAGCTAATTTGCATGCTACTGCTACAGCAAAACCTTACAGGTGCCAAGATCTCTGGGGTTTGGAGGCCGCTCAGCTGACCAAATGCAGGTGTGAGGGCCAGGGCCCAGGTCTAAGTCAAAGCTTCTCTTCGAACTGCTGAACAGCAAAAATGACAATGTTCTCTCTCTGACCGCCCACCTTACGGCCAACACTGGACTCTCCATATTTTTCTGGGTCCCTCTCAATACATTAGTGTTTAGTTATATTTTACACAGAAGGCTGACATGTTAGGAAAATGATGAACCTTGGTAAGGCAGGAATAGTACACCCCTCGGACAGGAACCTGAGGGCCAGCACCCTGTCCCATCCCAACAGAGAATCTATCACAAATGGCTAAGAAATATTCCTAACAAAATGACAGACTCATCACCAACACATTGAGAAGAATAGCTGTCAAAATATTCATTATACATCAAATTTTAAGAAGCAGTAAGGAAAAAGCATCTGCTACATGTAAGTTTTTATTAAAATAAAATTGGTTTACTCACCATTTCTATTAAAGTACTTTAAAGATAGTCATAGCTTTATTATTTTGAAGGATTTGTTGTAAAAATATGTAGGTATTAATGTATTTGTAAATTTGTTCTTCTTGCTGGCTTCATCTAAATTACAACTATCTTTGTAATTTAGTATCATAAAAGTGCTACCTATTACAGACAGGTACATTCTTGGGAATGTAGAAAGATCAATGAAAATGTAATTTTGACCCAACATTCGGGACACAATTTATTATGACAAATTTTAAAAACAGGGCAGCTGTAAGAATGTAGGAATTTGTAATAGATGAAGGAAGCAAACATGGTATTAAACATAATAGAATACTACTTTGTCATAAAGAAGGATAATCTGAGTCACCTGTAGAAACAGGTACATCTTGAGGCCATAATGTTAAATAAAATAAATTAAAACACGTAAGTTTAAATACCACACTGCGGGCTGGGGATTTAGCTCAGTGGTTAGAGTGCTTGCCTAGCAAGCACAAGGCCCTGAGTTCAATCTCCAGTACCAATAAATAAATAAATAAATAAATAAATAAATAAATAAATAAATGTCACATGGTTTCTCTTGTATGAGAAACCCAAAATATACATAATACAAAGAGCAAAATAAAAGATAAAAAACAGCGAGGTAGATCTTGCAAATGGGTAGGAAATCTAGAGATGGAGGGATGAGGGAGTAGAGGAGAACGGAAAAAAAGGAATTAAGATGCGTTAGGTACATGTACTAACTCCCCACAATGATGATAATCATTATACACAAGAAACATACTAATAAAATGAAAACAAAAGAATGTAGAGATTGGGGTTGGGTCTTTTCCACTTATTAAGAACTCTTTTCTGAAGAGGGTATGACAAGTATCTCCAAACTGATGGTGTTCTTATCTACCAAGGAAAAAATAAGATTTTCTGAGATCATTAGGGAAAAGGAGGCTGCAGATTACTTTGAAGTTACTTTTTCTGTTTCGAGAAGTTAAGATTTACATCTCTTGTCAGAGAAACTAGCTTCCAAATGACCTTCAAAGGTGAGGAAGACCTGGAGCAGAAACAGCAGGGTACACACTATGTGCTTATTCTGAGCCTAAAATGAGGAAATACAGAACCAGACAGACTCGCCCGAAGTGGCTCGTGCAAGTCGGAGATGCTAACCGCCCCGAGTCTGTAAGGGACACACACAGCTGCTGAGAATAACCACCATGCGGGCTGTGCAAATACCAGCACTCAACTGAAACGTTCACACTCCAGCGCTTCCAAATTTGCCGAAGTGTAACTGTGCAGCACTTATTTACATACACAGCATCGCCCAGTGGTTTCACAGCCTCATTCAACAGAAATAGGACATGCAACCCAAGGGAAAGGGAACCTGTTCTGCCAAGTTCAGGGTAACAGTAAGAATCCTGATAGATTTAGACAGGACAGGACAGAAGGGTGGGACACGTATGGCTATGTACAGACATGTGAGAAATCTTTTGTGATTAAACAGTTTAAAGCTAGTAGGTTTTATATTAATTGCTGAAGCCTTAGAGATGGCTACATCTATGGTAAGAATGCAATTCCGAGTTTTCACTTCTTTTCCTTTACTGTATTATACTTAACATTTTAAAATAAAAACTGTATAATGGTTTTGAGGTATAGATCTGCGATTTTATTTTTCTCTACAAACACTTCTGTTTTCTTTTGAGACAAGGTCTCACTATGTAGTTCAGGGTGACCTCGAACTCCCGGTGATCCTCCTGTCTCAGCCTTCCAAGTGCTGGGATTACAGGCGTAAACTACCACGCCCGGCTGTCTACAAAGACTATTTTTAGGAGGAGTTCTAGAATGTCTATTTCTAAAAAGCAAATTTTCTCTTGTTATAATACACATAAACTTGCAAAGGAAAACTAAATAATTAACATTAGTATTTTGTTTTGTAAAGGAAAGATCCGAGGGTTTAGGGTAGTTCACTCACTGGTAGAGCGCTTCTGGAACAAGTGCAAAGCCCTGATTTGATGCCCAGCACACACACAAAAAGATACAAGCATGCTAAAATATTCATCAGGACACCCTAATGTTTCTGTGTGTGCTAATACATCTGTTCCCAAGGCAAAGGAACAACAGAAAATGTTTCTATACTAAGCAGCCACACTGCCCAACCAGTACATCAAATAAAAATTGCTTATGCAACTCTTGTATTGGTTGAAGAACAAAAACCAAGACAATGAATTCCACCCCTTAAAAGTTCACTTAAATAAACTCTGAAGAGACTATAGGTTTTCTAAGTTGTACTTTGGAGATTAGATCCACTGAGTACTTAAAAAAAAACCAAAAACCAAAAAACAAACCCAAAAAACCCAACAGTTTTTCTTACCTATTGAATGTTTGATTAAAAAAAAAACCCTCAGTCTAATGAAAAGGATAGTATATTACTGGATCATACTATTTACAACTTTGTGAATATGGGTTTGAGAGAAAAATTTTTTAAGTGATGCGATAAAGCACTTGATTTTTAAAATCCAAATTATGATAAAGTAGACTCAACTGGGTAAGTCTTGCAGAGTGAAGAACTCCCCATATCCAATGCTGGAGAACAAGAAGCAGCAGCTCCAACTACACTTTTAGGAGATGAGTGTGCTGATATAGTTCTCGCTATGCAACAGAGCAAAGAGCTTCTTTTGTGGGAACTGCATCACGTGTCCCTACACCATCCCATAGCACCCTAGAAGGGCACAGAAAAGATCGGAGCTTACTATTAAAGGCCAGTAACCACATCTCTTATACCTTGATTTTTAATTATTAACCATGATCAGCAAATATGCTTTGATCATTAACTCAGAAAAATACCGATCATTTTAAGAGACCTTTATGCTCATTTTACTAAAACACCTATCAGAAATATTCTGAACAGAGTTTCTGAGGTCGTACAACGTTGCACAGTATGGACATACCATAATTCATTCCAGCTACTCCAATTTTAGGATTGTCTCTACAGTTTTACTGCTACAAATAATATCGCAGCAAACAATTTCATATTTTTTTTAATAAAGGAAGTACTCTGAACAGTGCTGAGTCTCCAGACTACTTAAAAATACTTTTTAAAGGAAGTCCAGAACAATTTCCCCCACCCCAATCCCTCAACAGCATGCAAGATGTGGGAGCTGTCAGTAACAAAAAGCCATTTTAATAAGCACTGACTGCTGAACAATTTTTAGTGTTTATTTTTTGTAAGAGTTCTGGGAGGTACCTTATTGAAAGTAGCAATTTGAGAGAGTTATGCATCTATTTAATACAAATAGCTTTCCTTTTACTTCCTGGTGTGTTTCTACCCCAAAAGGAGACTTAAAAGTCTGGGCTTTTCAAAATTTCACCTCAGATAAAAGATATTTTAATAATTCCATTTTATTCATAATTAAAACTATTGGTTGACAGAAAGTTTTACACTGCACTTGATCTTAGCCAAAAGGCCGACAGAATTAAGTAACTGACGTTTTTACAAGCACCAAATCTACAGAGGTAGCTAAAACCACCTTTTAGTTTCTGATTATATAAAAAATTCCCTGTTATCAGATAAGGAAGACATAGATTATCAAAGATCACACCATTTCACCGCACTAATTTACAATGATATAGAATAAAATACCCCGCGTAGGTGAGGGGGGCAAGCGGTCAGGGAGAAACCATTCACACACCACTGTGGCCATTGCTGGAACCCTGGGGGAGGGGAGTGTCTCCTTCAGACACTAGGTCCTGTATGTATTTGATTTCCCTAGGCACGCTGCAAAACTAAGCTCAACTATTTTCATAACTGAGATAAAGTAATGACTGTGTTCAATAAATATTACCTTTGGTTTAGAATGGAGGGTTGTTCTATGTTCCATCCACCTCCATTTCCAGTCAGCATGGTAACTTGTTTTGTCAATTTATTTGAGATATCTTCACATTTGTTCATAAGTCTTATAACTACATCCCTTTCTTGGATCAGTGTTTTACAGTTCCATATCAAATCTTCTGATAAGCCATTAGTTTTGGACATCTTTGTGAACTATGGCATGAAAAGAAAGATAATTTAATAGGTCAGGGCAAACACAAAAAAGGCAAATTCTTTGTTTTAGGGAAACATTTATTAAACTTTTGTTAATCAACCTGATTCCTCATGTCTACATATGAATTCTTGTATTTCACTGTGATTTCAAACTCACTATGTTGAAATGAAATACATCTTTTCTGATAAAATGCACAATCTCAATTAGCAAGTTGTTGTTAATGCCTCCTATTGAGTTTTTTATTCAAAATCTCAGTTGTGCCTTTCTCTGTTAAGAAAGGTAACAGTACCAGAATATAGTAACTGTCTATCTGATTTGACTCCATTTTTTTTTACTTCTTATGATTATTACAAGATCAACCTTCCTAAAACATTTTTCTTTATCCACCATCAAAGTATAACCCCTGGAGTTCTTGAAATGCCAACTGTCTGTCATTTGGTATTTTACTCTTTAACTAATACTTGAAAAAATATTACATGAATGAAAAGTTAATTATGAGTCTGGGAGAACAGCTCGGGGGTAGACTGCTTGTCTAACATGCGAGGGCCTGGATTCGAGCACTAACCCCACCAGCAAAAATATACACATACATGTAATTAGGACCAATTCAGTGATTACTTAAAACCAATTTCAATGCAGCACTTGTATAAATGGTTTTGTGTGAAAACATAAAAGAAGTTCTCTTTCAAAACTTATTAGTATTTATCTTTTAAAAGGAGACACTGAATACTTCAAATGTAAAAGCTGTATCAGCATTAGAATTTTTCACATAGATAGCTGAAAAATACACCCTAAAGAACATTATAAATAATATTTTTAGTGGGAAAAAAAATGAGAAAACCCAATAATTGTTTAAAAGTTTATTGGGCAGCTGGGGATTTAGCTCAGTGGTTAGAGTGCCTGCCTCATAAGCACAAAGCCTTGAGTCAAGCCCCAGCACCCTGCACCTGAAAACAAAAACAAAAACAGAAACACCCAAAAGCTTACTGGGCAGAATGAAAAATCTCATAATCTAGAAATAAATAAAAGGAACTAAAATAAGTCAGTGTAGAAACCAAGCCTATAATCCCAGCACTCAGAAGGCTGAGGCAGGAGAATCTTAGTAAGTTCAAGGCCAGCCTGAACTACATAGCAAGAAATGTGTCAACCCTCCCCATTGTAGATGGTAACTACAATAAAACTATCTGTTAGGACAAAACCACACATGACTTTGACTCCAGTCACCTTAATTAGCATATTTGTCCAAGCTATAACATGAATCACATCAACAACTTTAAATAATCCCTGCAATCATGGTATATCAAAATTCAGAGATAAAGTCACACAATATAACTTCAACACTTACAAAATATACTGATAATTTCGTAAAAATGCTTGTTTTTCATTTTTATGCCACAAGAAGTTGGCAAGATACAAACTACCCAATCTATTCCAAAGCCTTATTATTAGTGGTCTGCAGAAGTTTAAGTAAAATCCTTAAACAAAAACCCCTTAATACTTTACAAAACAGCATCTGAAATTTTTATCGCAGGCTTATGTTAACAAGGACAATATTCATAATCAAAAGGTGACCCCCACTTTGTGCTTTCCAAAGAAAAGAACTATACATATACAGCAAGCTATATCAATGTGTTAATAAGCAGTTTCTATTAGAACTCATTAAATGTTTTTAAATGGAGCAAAACAATTATAGGCCAAAAGTTAATTTCATGTCTACAGTGGTGTGTATATTTGACAGAAAACAAACAAGATTAATCAAGAATAAGGAAGGAATAGAAATTACGTGCTTCTATGTGCAAAGAACTACTTCTTTCTTTTTATTCAGAAACTCAATAAATCAATGAATTTTGTTGATTACTGTAACCAATAACCACTTACTACTTTTTTTTTCTAGCAGAAACTACTTCACCTGGGGAAGGTACCTGGTAGACCGACATAGTCCCTGTCTTAATGTACCCTAATTGGGAAAGATGGGTAACAACTCTTAGTGTAACAACTGGTATTGTATGGGAAAAAACACAATTTCATGGGTATCTATCACCAGAACTAATAAAACCTAGGCTCCAGGAAGTCCTTTTACTAAGCCCAGAAATAAAGAACTGTTTTCACCAAAAGAAGAGCAGTACATAGGTCAGATCTTAGAGAAGCAAGAGAGAAGCTTCAACAAGGAGGTGAGTAGAGAAGTTTAACTTACAGATACCAGAAAACTACCCTTAGAATTTTAGGTCAAAAGTGGTATGATTTCCTCTTCAAAAAGAGCACTGCGACAGTAGTGTAAGTCTTAACAGAAAGCAAAAATGCACTAGGAAAGCTCTGAAGTGAGAGATGGTAGGCACAGAAATGTTTCCGATCTGTGGTATTTAGGAAGTGGAATCCACTAAGTGTGGCGCCATGACTGAAAAGAGTAAAACACGATTCCCAGTTCTGGCCCAGTAGACACTAAGTGGTTAGTGGAACTGTCTACTGAGACACTGAAGTTTACCAGACAGAGGGAAATCTGATTCTAGATAAATACTACTTTGGGTGACTGGGAATAGCTCAGTGGTAGAGCACTTGCCTAGCGTGCCTGAGGTCCTGGGTCTGACCCCCAGCACCACCCAAACAAAATAAGATGTCTATTTTAAAATTTGGGGTAGGTGCCAAATTTGGAAGAGGAGCAGGCTAGATTAGTTAAACATAGATCTAGAACTTAGGGAAGAGGATGTAGGCTAAAGAAAAACAGTGCACAGGTGGCCACTAAACCAAAGTCAGAGATGGCAATGAGACTATGTATGGAAAAGCACATGGAACTGAAAGATTAGAAGACAGAATAAAACCCTGAAGAGCGTAACGTTTTAAAAACAGAATGAAAGAGCAAGAAAAAAATGCACAGTATGTTAAGAGGGAAGAGGTTATTACAAAAAGGAGATTGCAGTTTCAACTTGAAAAGCACAAACAACTGATTTCTTTCACTGACTGAAATGAACTCATCTAATAATGTAGCACATGGTAAATGCTAATTTCTATAGCATTTCTCCACAGTTCTGAGGAATTAAATACTTACTGTAGTTATAAAAATATACACTGTAACTATGTACCGTTGTGATGCCTTTAAAATGCGCCAGAAGCACATGGAGAGGTAAATACTCATCTAACAACTATTATTATCTAAAGATGTTACTGTATCTTTGAAGGTTAGTAATTAACGACAGTTAATCACAGGTTAGTGATGAATATTCAATCACACTGCGCCATATCAAAACCTTTATTCTCCATGGAATACCTAAGGAAATGAAACGTACCTGTGAAGATTCTTCACATAAGTCAGTCATGTTACTTTTATAAACAAAGCCAGTATCACACTACGCCAAGTAAATATATACAGATTAAAGCTGAAGCGCTACTTAAAAAAAGAACACGGCATTATTCTTGAAATAGTTTCAAAAGCTGCGTTATATAACAAAAAAAAAGCATTTGAGAAAACAGCATGTCATGATCTGATGTGCAATTATCAGATTACGGTTCTCTGCCTCTCAAGATCTTCTGAAAATGTAAGATTCTATTGTACCTTCCTGAGAGATAAAAATTACCAGTCACGAATTCCAAATTCATGAACAGCTTGAGCTGTCCTAAATTTATTATAACTGATATAATTCATAAACCCCAGCCTGCTTTATTTTTTATATTTTAAGACAGGGACTCACCAAATCTCCCAGACCGAGCCTGAAATTGTGATCCTCCTGCCTCAGCCTCCCAAAGTGCTGGGATTTCACAAGTATATGCCATCATACTCAGATCTTTTTATTTTTTAAAAATATAAACTGGATATAAGTCATTCAGAAAGCATCAGACCAACCATCATTTGGAGAACTTGGAAATAAAGGGAAAGCAGCACTTATTCTAAATTGTGCACACACACAGCAAGCATGCGGAAGGGCAGGCCCAAGAAAGCCTTTTATAGATTGCTGGTAAGGAAGCAGTAATGATGGTTTTCAGCCCCTTATTGAATTATGGATGTGGCCATGTAGCACCAATGGCTGCTAACATCACACACACCACACACACACACACACACACACACACACACACACACACCCACCCCCATTACTGTCTTCTGATGAAAGAATACATCACTAACTACTGCAAATAAGCAAACAAAAATGAAGCAGCTAAGAACTACAAAGGCAAAATGTTGAGCAAGAATGAAAAAGTAATCGCGTACAACAGTATGCTATCTCGCTCACCTACGAAATTCACAACAACATAAACAACATAAACGGTGGAGCTTGGGAATTGGAAGTGGGTATGTGAGGTGAAGGAGACGAGAGAAGAGAGCTAAATCCTACTCATCTATGATGTTAAATCGACAGACAGGGATGACAGCTAACAGGAAGCATTAAAATACACAGAAATACGTAGGTGACAAGAGGGATCAGACAAAAGCAGTGAAAACAGCTGTGTGTGGGGAACCTGCTGGAGAAAGAGATGGACCTGAAGTGAGGGGCAGAGTGGCTCATTCAATCATTTCACATCTTAATCCTAAGGGTAAGCATAAATAATAGAAATTAACTTTAACCCAAAAATGAGCAGAAGGCCAATATTTATTTCCAAAATATCTCATTAACTTGGCATGGGAGGCTATGGTAAGGACAGAACAACATGCTACCACCTCCAGGCTCCTATTTTCTGAACAAAGAAGGATTAACAGTCCTGTAAGTTACTTAGCTTCACCAAAAATGATTTAAGAAATACAAAATACCCCCGAAACGCAGGATTTTAAATAAAGCTAATGTTACTGATGAACACAGAAAATACAATCCTATTTACATGGTATGAAACATACAAATGAATACATAAGTAGGTAAAGTCAAAAATACCTTAAGTGGTGAGTATCTGGTAGAATTTGGGTAAACTACACATTCTTCTTTATGTATTTTTCAACTTTACATAAAAATCATTTTCAAAAATGGTATTTTTATGGGAAAGAAAATAAAAATATGTAACTGCTATCTGCTGGATAATTATATGAGAAAAAAAGTATTAATACGGCCTGGATTACTATCTCTTTGATTAAAAATTATCACTCGAAGGACTCATTCAAAAAGGAGTCTGCAGCTGAAATACCCTGCTCTTGCCACAGCGTGTCAGTCTTACTATACATACATTATAGAATTCCTTTGGGAAGGGGGAAATTGTTTAAAAGCAATTTAATTCTCAAATTATTTAATCCCTATTTAACAAGTAACAGCCTGAGGACAGACTTTGAATCCTATTCATTATTATAAACAGTGGGCAGCAGCTGACAAAGTGCCTAAAATGCATTTATAATTTTAAAAATAAAAGCTTATCAAACTTACACAAATTAAAACAAAGCTCAGTACAGTAATCTTAAAAACAAACTTAATGAAGCCAGTGTACCTGGAAAGAATAACATACATTTCAGTGCCATAATACATTTATACATTTTATAGAAATCACTGAGTAAAACAATGCAAGAAAGAAGAGCTATAGTCCACGTTAATGGTAGATGAAAATAACAGAAGAAGGATGAGGTATGCAACGTGAACTATGCCTGAGTTCCTTGGTTAACAGTCAAGGAAAACTGCATCTACAAATCTCAATGTTGAAGTAGATGCATTAAATGAACATTTTAGGTTGAGCTAGTCACAAATTGAGCCATTCAGCAGTAATGGATTGGTTGGCATAAATATATTACTCTCTGATTTACGTACTAAATGCAATGTGATAGGATTTATCATGGACATAATAGTATCTATCCCACCTTAATATCCACAAGGGTAGACAAAAATTCAGTAACTAAATGGTGAACTGATGCCATTAATGTGTGAAATCTGGCAATAAAAATACCAGTTTCACCACCTCAACAATACTGGCTTTTAAACTAATGACATGTTTTGCTTGCTACATTTCCAAGGTCTACCTAATTTAATGATTTTTGTTTTCTTACAACAAGCAACTAAATTACTGTTAATATATAGAAAAACTACAGGTAAAAGAGAAATTATGAAGGAATTTTAACAGTTATTTTAATTTTGATGCAAAGGGAAAAAGTAGGAAAAAATGAGCTGCAAATACAAATATCCTCTGGGGTAATGCATATTTGTTAAAAAACCCTTTTTTCTCATGTAAAATGGGGTGGATTAAAGCACCCAAAAACATTTTAAAAGAAAGTATAATCTCTGGCAAGAAAATCATAGTAATACAGAAAAATGTGTAATCTCAATTTAAAATTATTGTGCTGATTACTAAATAGCTGGTATTAGGCAAGCATATTATGTTTCCATTTTATATTACATATATCAAACTTACAAGACCTTGGGAAAAAAAACAGTGATCTACAAATGCTCAAATTTTGTTTTAAAAGGTACTGGTAATAATTTCCAGTTTTATCTACTTTTAAATAACCTTCAACAATAATTTTAAGAGTTGACTAGCTATCAGACCATTACAAATATACTGCCTCCTCAAAGCTTCCTTTACACGGGCTTTCTACTGAGTGACATGATAAAAACCTCCTAATATTAACTGCCATAGAAATTTCTAAGTATAGTACCTATCAAAAAGACTTCGCTATTGTTCCAAAGTTGTTTGGAGATAAACTATCAAAACTTAATGATTAACAGGAGGGAATAAACTACATAGCTTTTTACCAAGACATACATAGTATTGATGTTTCGATGTTTCCTTTGATAATTAAATCATTCTATAATCTAGTAACATTCAAACTCTAAACTTAATGAAAAGTAGATGGTTAAAGTTCTAATTAAATTGAAAACTTATATATATACTTATTCATTTAAACTATTAATTTGGGAAAATTTATTTACCTGTTTTTCTCAGGACAGTGAACTCAAGAAAGTCTACTTTTAAAATACTTTTTAACTGTTACATAAAATACTCAATATTTGGATGGCTGGTTAGGAAAAAAACAACATAGTTTTTATGTTCAACTTTTAGAAATGCACAAGTAGTCAGGAGGTTTAAGTAAGTAATGCATGATCTCCAAAGTCATGTCAAGACTAATTTAAACTATGCTAATTAATTAGTAGGGGAAATGTGCTTTCTACATGTTAAGTTGCCGAATATGTTTTAAAACATCTGGCACATATACCACCAGTAAAACTGTACCATTTTCTTTTACTGTAAAGATATCTGGGCAAGTAGTTACAGTGACTATACAAACTAGTGCAGATAATTGCATTCCTTATTAAATAAATCAGAATCCTAACAAGCCTGAGCAACCCAACTCTGTAATAACAGAGACCACTAAAGATTAAAAGAAAGAAGGAAAGGAAGAGAAGAAGAACAAGAAAGCCCTTCAGCAAATACTTCACCAAATAATCACTCAGGCAAAGTCAAACAAGTTCTGAGAAGGCCTGCTTTGACAGATGTTCTCTGAAAAAGCAAAGGCTTCGGGCGAAACGAATTTTTTTTTTTTTTTTTAAAGCTCTGAAGTACTAACAGTGTTTCTGTTTTTCCAACATTTTAACTTTTAAAACGTTGCTTTTTACAGTTATTGCGCAGGGACTCTGCCCTATCACCACTCAAGACACTTAACAAGGGCACTCTCATTTAAGTATGTCACAGGCATGAAATTAATCACAAACTTTGCTCTGTAACTCAGGAAATAAAATGTCCTAAAAAGATTTACAAAGCAGCTGGAGCCACTTCATCTTCAAAAGCTATAAAGAATCACCCTACTACTTTTGTTGTAGGGCCTATATATAATTCCTGCTGTAACCCACGCTTGTAAGAGCTGCAGCAAAATTTAAGAGTTCTTACATTGCTCTGTAGGAGTAAGATCTGATGACTGTTGACATTTATAAAACTCAAACGTAGGTATTTTGGATAAATCTTGTTTACAGGAAATCAAATTCCACAAAACGATCATGCAAAGAGTACTTACCAGTGTTCATGCCTTCCCTTCACCTAATGCTTGAATTCTAGGATTCCACAAATTTTTCTATCTTTCCAATTAAAAACGCTGCAGCCTGATACACTCCATAAAATGGCCGCGATGTGTAACCAAGAAAAACATGTTAGAGATTGAGCTATCACTTTTAGAAGAAAAAGAAAATAAACAACTGCTTCCTTCGTGGTGACGCCTGAAACACCCAGCCTGGCATTTTGGATCATGGAGCTCCTCTGGACGTTGCTATTGCTCTTCACGCAGTTGCAGTAAAATTTCTGCCACATTCTTGCTTCCTGCATGGCGTCTCAGCAGTAACAGATCAGGACAGGCTAGCAAACAACTCCTTCCTAAACGGAAGCTCTAATTTCTTCTTCTGCAGTGAAATGAACCAAGTTTCTATGCAAAAGAATGAGTGACAGTATTCCCAGCCAATCAGGTTGGATTTTTTCAGGAAAATCACCCCTTAATTCATTCAAAATTAGGTCATATGACACTATTTGAAATACTATTGGCTTACAATGAAAGTAATGTTTGACTCTACACAGGATAAGGCCACCCATCATCTATGCTTCTCTGGGCTGGAGACAACTTGACTATAAACGTCTGTAAATTAAAAACACACACACACACACACACACACACACACACACACACGAAATAAAGAATGTAACCTTCCTTACCAGAGCTTCCCAACTGTTAAAGGGCCGGAGCTCTGTTATCTTCTGAGCCTTTTTCTGGGAGCACTGAGGGATCAGAGTGAGCTCCCCAATAGAGGCGTCCTGGAGGAAGTGGAGGATTTTACCTTTGTAGCCATCCTCCATCACCTCTTCTCCACTGCTGTAGTCCTCATCCAGGGAGCTGCCACCATCAGAACCTGAGTCATACTCAGAGTCTTCAGTGACTTTTTTAGGGTTAAATACATTTTTTTTGCGTTTTTTGTTAAATCCATTTTGTGCTTTCATGGAAAATTTATGTTTCAGTTTTGTTTTAGTTGCATTTTTAGGATAATTTTGAGTCCTTGAAGAAATCTCTTTTCCATTGGGAACCTCACTTTGTGACGCATACTGTATATCTGTGTATAAAACACAAAAACAGAAATAAATCAAAAACATAAAGATATGGGACTTCAAATAAGAAAAATACTTAAATGCTATATATTCTTTATGAATACAGGAAAATTCAACTGCAATTTATTGTTAAATTATGATATGCCTTAAGAGAAATACTGAAATAGAATCTGAAGTTGTGCATTGTTAGAATAATTAGCTTCAAAAGCTGGTGAAAATTTTTTTAAAAAATGAGTTAAACATGTATTTTCATTTTCTGACAAAGGCTCTGAGAATCCAGATGGCACCTGCATACCCACCACAGCCCGCCCCATGCCAGTGCTGACGGTCTAGAGCAAGACAATGCCTATGCTATCGGGGAACTTATTAATAAAGTACTTGTTTCAACTCTCCATATTACAGCCAATTACTCCACTCTCTCTACTATTGTGAGTTCATCATTATTAGTATTTACACTACTATTACAAATACACTTGTATAATTAAAAAATTATACTATCTCCGAGAAGCACCACTACTTTCTCTCTGAATAATCTTACCGTATTTCATCTGATTCTGTGGTGCCTATGAATGAAGGTACACTGTTATCTTATGGACCAGTGAAACAACATAGATACCAATTAATCTATAATACAACTGACCTCTGTGTCCATACATTGCAAATGCATGGATTCAACCAATGGGGAATCAAAAACATTAGGAAAAAACTTTGCATTGGTACTGATCACAGACTCTTGTCATTCCAAAATGATAAAATAAAATTGTCTACATATCATTTATACCGTATTAGGTATCATTAAGTAATCTAAAGATGATTTAAGGTACATGGGATACGCATGGGTTATAACAAATACTACACCAATCTACATAAGGGCCTTGAGCATCAGCAGATCTTGGTATCAGAGGGATCCCAAAGCAAACACACACAGATATTGAGGTAAGGCTGCATTTAAATTAGAATGTTCATTTCTCTATTAATAAAGAGCTTTCAGAAGTATCATCATACATTCTTGTACACATATGAAAAACAGCAAAATAAAATGGATATTTGTCAAACTTTACATTGATAATCTAGATCAGGTGAGTCATTTTTTGGCCTAAGAATGGATGATATCGGTAGCTTTCTTTCTGCATACAGTATCAGCCCCTAGGCAAGAATATCAGTAATGCAGCATTTCTTAAAGAGTTCATTAAAAATCACCTCCTAAAGGCACTGTGCTGTTTGTTTTCCTTGCAGCACTAGGCTTTTAAAGCTGGATTTGCCATTATGAAGTGCTGCTTACTTGATTCTTGGTTAGGGATGTTACTAAACATGTGTGGCTCAACTCTGCCCCACCACCTCTCTCCTTTACCATTTTTCAGAGTGAACAGCATTCTCTTTGGTTCAGAAACTTTCGTTCCATGCCAATACCAGTTTCTAATGCTAGTGTACAAATTTATGAAAGCACAGGCACAACCATCTACTTTATAGTGATTCTAAAATACTACTCACTGCAAGATCCATCCCAACTGAGAGTTGTTAAAACATTTAAAATGTTGCTTTTATACTCAAACATGCAGGATAAGATAAGCCTTAACTACCAAGAAAAACTAGCAAAACAGAAAAAGGTACTGTTTTACTTTACACTACCATAAGAATAAGTCAAAACATTTTAGATGTAGTCAATTAAAATTTTTTACATCATTACTTCCAACACTTTGTAATTCCACTCTTTGCTTAAGAGCTAGTATGCAGAATATATTGGGAAGTACGTTTTTCTATGCCACAGCGTAATTACCTTGGTCTTCTGCAAACACTTTCAGAGACTCTAAGGCTTCAGTGTACATCCACTCATGTTCTTTGAGTACTTCCCTTAGTTCCTAGAAAGAAGTCATTGTTTTTTTGTTACAAATTTCAAATTAGCAACACGTAACAGTTACACAACTTTTAAAACTAAGTTAATCACTCGAGAACACAGAGTTCTTATTATTTCACATGTTTTTATGCTGCATTACAAAGGCATTCTGTATAACTGCATCTGCACAAATACACTGTACAATAGTCCTCAAAGTGAAGAAAGCCTGTCAAAATTTTGTATTTCTAGTTCTCCCCTGAAGTGCTCTGAATACTGTAGGATCAAAAAATGTTTTCTCAATTAAAAATGAAACTTCAACAGGTAGCTAGGCTTTTATATGTAGTTTCACTGCATGTAAAGAACTGGTATACAAACAAGATTGCGCATTCAGCTCATCAGAAGTCAGCAGATTGCTGCCCAAGCACAAAATGAGAGAAACCAATGTAAGTGCAAATGCCCTCCAAACACTGAACACGTGGCCCGACAGGAGCGGGGGAAGAAACCCTGTCCGCACTGGTCTGGAGACCCCTGCAAGTACTCTTACTGTCCAGGCAGTAGGACGAAGCCTATGGAATCACAAGGCACTGAAATGCAGTATTACACTTTAAAATTCTAAGAAATCTGAAGAATGAGAACTTCGAGAAAAAAAAAAATGAAGCAGTTATTTGGTGGGGAAAAGCTATAGATAGCTTTCTAGATGATTTACATTTCATAAGTGAGTTCACAATATTTATTAAAGCATGCTTTCTATGATTTTGGTTATAATGCTAAAACTCTGACTAGTAAACAAAGTAAAAAAATGTAAAGCTTTAAAAAGCAGTATAAAATAGTTTATATAACACTGATAAAAAGAGAACTTTAACTGGAAAACTATAAAACTGGCCTCAAGCTTTCACATGGTTAAACACTATTTTATAAATGTTTATTTAATATACATAAATTACATTTCCATACCCTGCTCCTCACCTGTTTATCAAAATTGGGAAATTCCTTTTGCAATTTCAATACAATACTTTCCTGCTTTTCCCAATTACTGCTAGATTCTGCAGACTCATTTGATTCCTCTCCCTAAAGGAGAGGGGAGAAAAAAAAAAGAACCAATTTAAGTAATCGCCAGTAACAATGGTATTAAGGTCATTACATTTGTATTTTGATATGATTTGAAAATTACACGTCTGATCACAAGAATACAGTATGTTTCTTTTTAAGTGAACACTGACAAACTTATGTCTTACAAGGATAAAAATACTGCTGACTTAAGATCACTCAAAGACCTTGAGTGTGTACTCATTTAACACCAACCTTATTCATAGTGTTCAAAATGAGACAATCTGCTAAAAAACTACAATGTCCCTAAAATATAATTCATATACATAATATATAATGAAGTCTTCTCCAAAATAATGACGATTTTTTAAAGTGATACAAACATTTCATGTTTACAATTTGTTTTCATGTTTACAATTTTATACCCACCTGTAAGTTTTAAATTCTGAGAGAAAAGCTTTTATTTCAGTCCTGAATCACATAATGACTTAAATATTAATTGTACAATAATAAAAGTGAAATGATAAAAGGGACTTTACTAGAGTTATATATAAAAACTAGAGTTATTCTGAGAACAAGTGTGGCTACATATATACCCAGTTTCACTTTTCTTTCACTTCACTTCATTTGAAGTATACAGTTAAATTCCACATTTAAGCAAAACAAAAAACAAAACAAAAACAAAAAACATGCTCATGTGCAGGAAAAATCTTGTAGTCAATAAAAAGCTAAGAACTCTGCTAAGAACTGTACCACACGCTATACAAACAAGAGAGAGAAAACTAATCAGCTATTTTCTCTTTTACCTCTTTTATTAGCCAACGATTGAATTAATTTTTTATTTCAATATCAAAGGTAGAAATAATTAAATTGAGAGTGATCCCTCTCTTGCACACAGCAACAAGAGAAAGTTCTAAAAGACAGAGCCAAATAAAATGCTATGGAGGTGTCATTCAGCAGTAGAGTGCTTGCCCAGCACGCACTAGGCCCTGGGTTTGATCCCTAGCACCAAAGAAAGATGCCATGAAGTTTGAGTCACAAAGAAAACTACATGTATTTTATAACAAAAAGTAGTAAATGTAGGCTGGAGTACAGTAACAATGGATAGGCTACATGGCTTAAGAATTAAACTACAATTAATACTGCATGACCAACGGTTAGTCTTTATTCAGAAATGGCAGAAGCAACGGGATTTTGACCAGGGCTAAATAAAAAACAGCATTTGGAGAAAGTGTTTCAAATCGCTCAGAAATTCATACTGCCACTCTCACTTAACAGTGAGGACGCTGGAATTCCAAGACTAAACATTTTAAAGGTTACAGGTGAATAACTAGCTAAGGTGGAAAAATAACAGGTGTCTGACTCTAGATCAGTATTTTTCCACTACAGAGATATTAAAACTTCTGTTATTCAAACAGCACATTTCTGTTTTTAACAAATACCCCATTAATGAAAGACTGGATAAAGAAAATTATAGCATATACATAAAATGGAATATTATCAGTCCTAAAAAGAATGCAGTGCTGATACACTATACAATTTGAACAGATCTTGAAAACACTGTGCTAAATAAAAGAGGACACTGAGCCAGGCATTGTAGCATGCACCTGCAGTGCCGGCTACTCGGAACCCTGAAGTGGGATGATCACTTGAGCCCAGGAGTTCAAGGCCAGCCTCGGCAGCATAATAAAACCCCATCTCAGGGGGGAAAAAAAAAGATACAAAGTCACATATGAAGAATGCAGAATACATAAATCCACAGGGAAGGCCAACAGGTGACTGCCAGGGGAAGAAAGAAATGAGGAGAAGCTACATGATGGGTGTGGCACTATGGGGTGATAACACTTCTGAACTACGTAAGAGTGCTTATGCACAATGTTATCTGCACACTAAATGCCGCTGAACTAGCCCCTCTAACATAGTTAACTTTATGCTAAGTGAATTTTACCCCCAAAAGGTAAGGGGCTGGGGCTGGGGGTGGGGGTGGGCTATAGCTCAGAGGCAATGTGTACTCAGCACGCCCAAGGCCCAGGGCTCGATACCCAGCACCGAAACCTCAGTGAGGACAACCAAGATAAAACATCTGGAAAGCAGAGGAGGGGTGCAGCAAATCCTGATAGCACAGATGGTACACACTACATCCCATGGGGAGTGTCCTTATCACGTGCGGTGTGCGTTAAGATCCCGCCTCTGCCAACTCTGCCAAGCTTGATGCTGAAAATACACAAGCTGTTCAGTGGCCACACTGCAGTCTACAGAAGCCAGCAGGCGTGGAGTTTGGACCCACTCACTCTGTCTCAGTGGGCCCAGGGGCCACGACTGATTCAATCTTGTGGTTATTTTTCCAGCTTCAGAATAGACAGTTTGAACAGACATATTTGGCACGGGCAGAAAGCACACATTAGCTCCCTGAACTATGGAGTATGGGCCACTATTCTAGGAAACAGCAAACTGCTCCCCACAATCAACACAAGAACAGCAAGACCACAAAGCACCCCATTCCAAAGCAGCGTACTTCCCTGGCCCATAAAAAAGCTAGAATGGTTTCGGAGAATTATCTCAGAGTATTGTCAACAGTTAAGTGACAAACCCAATTGTGGCTGTTCTAGATGGGCTTTTTACTGAAGCGAATCAATACAGTTACGGAGTTATCAACTGGGAGAATGTGTTTCTCCTCATCCCAGTAACAAAGTACAGACAAACAACCTGCTTTCACCTGGGCTGATTAGATACTCCCTCACAGCCTTCAGAATTACGGTTTAACTCTAGTCTTCATTGTACTGCACCCCAATGATTCTGTTTTGCTGTCCACAGAACATCACTGTGACCTACTACACCAAGGACATCATGTTGAACAGACTTGATATGCAGTGAATATTTTGGAAGGCACCGGAAAGATATATGTATGCCAAAGAGTGGAAAGTAACCAACTTCAATTCAGGGGCCCATCGCTTTCATTAATTCATAAAATTAGTGAGAGTCTAGTCAGAAGTACATTGCAAACTCCCCTCTACTAAAAATGACTGCACCTAATCTTCCTCTAAGAGACACACATCCTAGAAGATCTCTTTGGATGCTGGAGGCAAGGGATTAGGGTGTGTGTTGCTCTGATCTGCGTATGAAGTGGCTCTTAGGGTTGTCATACCCGGGCCCAGACTGAAAGAGCTGTACAGCAGTTCCAGGGTGTAGAGGATATTCTGACACTTAAGCCTTATGACCAACAGACTCAAGGCTTTTTAAAGAATGTGTGTTGATACCCTAAAGCAGCGATGGCGAACCTTTTAGCGCTTTCAATGATAAAAACAACCCGTCGTGGCGCATGTGCTGCAGGTTCCCCACCAGTGCCCTGAAGTCTCTGGCAAGCTCCAAGAGAAGTCACAGCAGAGACTTGCCTTTGCGCTATCTCTGCCATACTGGTTTAATAAATAACAAATATATGATAGTTCTGTTTTTAAGATGGGGGTCTCACTATGCTGCCCAAGCTGTCTTTAACTCCTGGGCTAAGTGAGTCTCCTGCTTCCGCCTCCCAGTGGCTGGGACTACAGCCAGGTATTACCACACTCAGTTAAGTAAGTAATAATTCTGCGGCTTTGCCAGTCTCCGGGCTTTCTAATAAAGCTGCTTACATAGTTTCAAATTCATCTGGATGTCATACAAGACTATTCTACAGCCTTCAGCATTATTAAATCAATCCGACTGTTTTTAAAGCACTTTAAAAGTCTGCTAGGTGGTGTACTAAGCTGATATGGTGAGCCTCTCCCCTTTCACCACACGACTGACCATCAGTATCTTCTGCATCCACACAGCCTGTGCCAAGCGAGGCACGGCTTCTGTGGCTTGCTCACTGGGGTGGGACCCACAGGCTTCTGGACCTCTTCGTTTTATACCTTTTCAAATTCAATCTATCTGTTTAGATTAGCACAGCTTGTCTGAATTTTTAAAAACTTCCCTGAAGGATCCAAGTATTTCATAATCAAGAATCAGGTCAATGAGATCTTTCCACCCCACACAACACAAGCACTTTTCTCCCCCTCAGTACTGGGGATTGAGCCCAGGGCATTCACACTGAGCTACAGCCAATCCTTTTTTGAGATGGGGCCTAGGGTGCCCAAGCTGGTCTCCAGCTATCCTCCTGCCTCAGCCTCCGGAGGGGTGGGATGACAGGCATGTGCCACCATGCCTGTCTACAAGCACTTTTACTGTATCACTCCAGGTTACAACAACGATAGCAATGGCTGTTCTTCCAAAATTCCATAACTATTTTTGGATTCTCACCTTCAGTAATACAAATTAACACCATAAATGTTCACTTTATATTAAAGTTATAAATGAGATATACTGCTTTATTAAGGTGTTCTAGCAGAAAAGTGGTTTTTGGAGGAAAAAGGACAGACATAATATGAGGGTTGAGTCCTGCTTTTGTGGAAGGATAGCTTTTAATTTCTAAAGTAGAGTTTTGCTTTGGAGGTTCTGTTGTTATAATAATCTCAGTGACTTGAAGAATGAGGTACAAACATCAATGCAACACGGGCAGTGATCCATACATTTTTCCTATACGGAAGTGAGGAGGCTGACTAAAATTCCTATTCCAAGGTTCACTGACAAGGGTAACAGTTTGGTGAGGGACAAACATCACTGGCTTCAGCTTAAAGCCTCCATGTGGCACTGCTGCCAAGCCTTAGTTATGTTACCTGTTAGCGTCTTAAATCAGGAAGCATGCTTTCTATCTTGGAGATCTGGGATCTTTGAAGCATGAATTCATAGCATATACATGCATCATCAAAACCAAGAATTTAACTCAGTGCACAGCTGCCTTCTCTGTTTACTTCTGTATCACTGGTGAGAAATTCTTCTGTGGCTTTCCTCTCTGCTCAAATGGCTGTCAGAAAGCTGGAGGCTTAAGAAATTGTACACTGTCTTAAATCACTACAGCAACCATGAGTGGCATTAAAAGGAATCACCTTCTGCAAGATGCACAGTGATTTCCCTTTTCAGTCTTTATGTATAAAGAGCTATGTGAGAAAGGCTATTCCTGGTTTTTTCACTCATTGGTTTTGAATCCCAATGTTGGACAATTTTTCCATTTCTTCTATTTCTTTATGGCTTGTTCTTCCTGACTTCACAACACTTCAATCGGGTCTTGGTACATACTTTTTGTGATATTACCCGATGATCCACAATGAGATTTTTTTGTTATCTGTTGCTTGGGATCTATCGCATGGTGTCATTTTTTTCCATTTTCTTCTTCTAAGCTTCTCATTACTTAACACATTCCTTTTGCATGTAGTACGTGGCATTTTTGAGCCAGGATGCTTAGAGTGACTTGGGGGTACTGAATGAGTTCTTTCCTCAAACAGAAAATTCACAAAAACGAACAGGAAAACCTGATCTTGTAAAACAACACATGTGGTAAAACGAGGCAGCCAGCCGACGGCCGAGGTGTACGTGTTTTACACACCACATTCCTGCGAGGCCTGTTCAGCCGGGAGCGGCACTCTGCGCTCACCCAGTAGTTCAAGCGGCTAAAACTGCACAAGGACATGCACACAAAGTTTGACTTCCAATAAACTGCTCTCTAATATGTAACCGTACTAAGAAAAAGTCACATTTCAAAAACAGAACCAACTGATGTATTCTTATGAAACAGTGTTTGGGTTGATAGTAGGTTCTGGCAGCAGCAGAATGGTTGACAATAGGACATCAAGTAACTACGAGCTATGAAATGTTATGTGACCTGGGTATCTGATCCACCAAACCAAAAATGGGACATTAACAGCAGCGATCCATCAGATGGAAAAAGGTCATTTAGCTAGGAACACCACCCACGTGCACGTGCGTGGGGTACTCGCAGAGGGACCGAAGCAAGTTCCAGAGACACAAGGCACTTCATGTGCAGATGCCCCAGACCCTCCAGAACTTATTTCTGCTTCACTGCTGCCCCTTCTTCAGTTACCACCCACAGCACTGTGGCAGATGCGAGCAGATAAAGAAAGCAGACAACCTAAACCTAGTTTACAAAGAATTTGGGGGGAGGGGGGGATTTGCATAATTGTTGGAGTCAGCCCAAAGTGAGGACTGCTATACTATAATCCTGTTTAAGGGAGTTTGAAAATGGAAAGATTGATTAATTTACACGAATTTTCAGGTCCGATGTCCAGACTCAACATATTTAAATTTTGATACTGCAATCCAAATGTAACTTACATGATCCAATCTTGTCTTTTTAAAAGACTGATCATCATTAAATTCATCTTCCTCATATGGGTCTGAAGAAGAAGATAATTTTCTTTTCCTGGGCCCACCACCTTTTAAAACAGAGAGGCACACTCAAACTTCACAAAGAAATAATAGAAATTAATTTACTTCAGAACAAAGGTAAAAACGTATTATATCAAGTACACAGTGCTCTTTCAGGTTTAATGTTCTTCTACTGATAATTAGACTGAAGGAAAAGTGAACATGCTTTGCAGTTTTCCCAAAGTAGCAATTTGTACAATACTGCATTTGTAAACCATTACATTATTAATGCTAAAAATATTATCTCTCCAAATTGAAAATTATTCTCTGTCGATAGAAAAATGCTGTCATTTAAACACTTAAACACTTTCACTTCAGAGAGCAAATACCTAAGAAATATAATTTTACTAACATGAAAGCACTACTAAAACCCACTAAGGATTACAATTTTAGTTGGGGATTTAGCTCAAGTGGTAGAGCACTTACCCTGTAAGCACAAGGCCCTGAGTTTGATCCCCAGCATTCCCCCCAAAAAGGAATTAAGATGTGTTATGTACATGTCCCAACTCCCCATACTGCAATCATAGTGTACTGCAAACATGTACTAAAAAAAAAGGATTACAATTTTAGCATTAATTTTATTGGAATCCAAACTGTGGAGTTACACGATACTCTAAGCACATACATTAGTATCTGAGTTTTAAGCTTTAAAATTTCAGAAGATGACCATTACAAAATAAAACTGAATACCATAAGCATTTAAGGTACAGTTAGTATGAAAACTTTCCTTCTGCCACTTCAGTTCATAATGTAAATGTGCAGTGTGTATCTATATATTTGCTAGTTAAGTACTTTAAGTCATATTTTAAGTCTGGAAAAAAAAATCTTCAAAGTAAGGGGCTGGAGATTTAGCTCAGTGGTTAATGTTTGCCTTGCAAGCACAAGGCCCTGCGTTTGATTCCCAGCACCAAAAAAAAAAAAAAAAAAAAATCTTCAAAGTAGATAATTTATGCCATGTCATTTAGACATGTTTAATTCTTTCCTAAAAAGATGACACAACTAAAAACAAAACATCAATAAATTCGTATTTTTACCTTCTAAAGTAGGGTACAAATTTTGCATATGTAGTTTTATAACTTAGTATTCATAAACAAAAACTTTCAAAGGTACTACATAAAAACTCCCTTACAGCTTAATATGCAGGGTAATACTGCCTATAGAATATTTTACTTGGTGGTAAAACTCATGTCTAACTTGTAAATCTGAGACTACTATTTTATTTGTTTGTTTTTTTTTGGTTGGTGCTGAGGATCGAACTCAGGGCCTTGCACTTGCAAGGCAAGCACTCTAACCACTGAGCTAAATCCTCAGCCCTAAAACTACTATTTTAAAAGGGGCTTTTGTTAAAAATATCGTAAAATACAATAGTTTCCTGTGTCAACATAGTAGAGATCACCTTATCATCCAGTTAGAATAGATGTGATTAGCTGGGGATTTAGCTCAGTGGTTAGAGCGCTTGCCTTGCAAGCACAAGGTCCTGAGTTCGATCCCCGGCACACACACACACACACACACACACACACACACACACACATGCACACACACTAAAAAAGAATAGGTGTGATTTCATGTATTATCTACAAGTGTACTCTACTAAGAACTGTCCTGTCCAGTCCAACACACAGCAAGAAAGTATACTTAAAAAACAAGAAAATCTGCCGTGTGTGGTGGCATGTGCCTGTAATCCCAGCACTCAGGAGGCTGAGGCAGGAGGATCACTGCAAATTCAAGGCCAGCCTTTGCTACCTAGTGAGTTCAAAGCTAGCCTGAATTACAGAGTGAGAACCTGTCTCAAAAAAAACCAAACAAATAAAAACAAACAAGCAAACAAGAAAATCCCACTTTCTTGTACTTGGTCAACATTTTTTTCTAAAAACAAAATAATATGAATATGCAGGATGAGGGTAAGAAAAAAACATCAACTGATGTTTAAATTTAACAAGGGTTATAAATTCTAAGAGGTGGGGATTCTGTTCATTTTGTTTCCTCATACACTCCCAGAGCCTTGAACAGCACGCTATTCAAGAAATACTTGAATACTTGGGGTGTAAGAAATACTCGCTAAATTGCTAAGTCAAATGATACAAAATATTCAAGAGAAAAAAGATGAGACACTGCTATGAAATAATCATTATGCAACCTGCTCTTTTTGTTTTTGGTGCTGGGGATCAATGTAACCTGTTTTTAACGGAAAGATACGTCATTTCCCAAGCCATTAGTATCATTTTTTCAGGAGCTTCTAAAAATAATGTATTAGAGATTCATTAATGAGGAAAGTAAGCCAACTCTCTCCTGCACCACTTTTTCTCATCAGATGGTCCTTAGAGTTACACTACCTTTCTTAGCTGTTCTTCACAACAACCCATGAGTATAGCACAGTATACTATTTTATTACTAAGAAAACAAAGAACACGGAATTAGGCAACACTGCCCAAGGTCACACAGCTATTAAGTAGAAAACAAAAATATATTGATATTCTCTGTTGGTGGCACCCACAAAATACTGTCCCCTTGTTTAAACTGGAGAAAATGAAAGGCTTTAAATACTATGAATCCACTCCAGTCCTTTTGTTGAGTGGGGAGAAAATGAGGTAAGATAACTGCTGAAGAAAGATGATGGGCCTATGAGAACTTGTTGTTTTCTATTTTTACATATATTTAAAATTAAATAAAAAATTCAGCTGGATAGAGCGGTGCACACCTGTAATCCCAGCCTGTGCAATTTAGCAAGAACCTGTCTCAAAATAATAAAAATCTTAAAAAGAGCCGGTGATGTAGCTCAGTGCAAATGCCCTGGATTCAGTCCTTATACTCCAGAAAAGTAGAAAAATACACTTAGGAAAAGGGGCATGCATCATACAGTTAATGACAGTATAAACAGGTACAACCTTAAACAAAATTAACAATAAAGTACACATAAGAAGTAAAAATGTGCCTACTCTGGGGAACCTAGTTTGAAATTTAGCTTACAGAAATAAAGATGTTTGTAAAAGGACAGTTATCAAATGGCTAAGAGGAAAACAGTTAATAAACTAATCCCATGTATAGTCCCAGAGAAATGTTATGGAGTCATTGTAAAAAAATCAGAAAACCTAACTGCACTGATAAGCGAGCTATGATAAATTACTTTATAAAAATGCGAACCATACCTTTTATACTTTATAATCTAATGTACATGTGTGTTGCATAGTATACATGAACACAGGAAAAAGTCTATGGAGTGTCGGTTTATTTTCATCACTTTAAATGCCTTTTAGTAATAGGTTTATAGGTGATTTTCACTTTTTTTTTGATATGTGTAAGTTAATGAGAAATGAAGATAGTATTTGCTAAAAAACTGGAGATTTTTCTATATTGCAAGTGCCTTCAAATGCATTTATTTTTCTATCAGAAGCCTGAAACACAGCATAAACACTTGAACTCAATGAAGGAATGTTGATTACCAGCAAGGACTTTCCACAAGACATTAGTTCCTACTGACTCAGGTTTGTGGCCCTGTAAATAAAACCACGGTGCAATCAGAAAGGATATTTTAAAAAGAAAGAAAATACACCTTCCAAAACAAACAGAATTACCAGTGAGAAGCTGCTTCCTCTTTTTGGGGGCAGGGAAAAAAAAAAAATCAACCTACAAGTTTGGTTCCCAAGTAGCTGTATGACCTCGGTTAAATTACTTAACCTTCTAAAGCTTCAATTCCATTATCTAAAAAAAAACTGAAGCTATTAATACTTCATGGGTTCTTGTAAGAACTCACAAAAGTGCTAGATAAACTGCAGAGCCGTATTAATAAGGTGTGATTATGTAACCGGTAAACTAAATGACTTAACTCTGCCAAGCCGAGCATACCTGCATCACCAAACATCAGCAAGGCAGCAGCGATGGCTCCATCCATAGTGCTCGTCGACTCAATCAACTAACGAGACAAGACAAATGTTTAAAAAAAAGGCACCAGAAGAATTATTGCGCGAAGTTATTGCATTACTTAGGACAAATACAGTAAAGTATACAGGGTAAAGTATGTGTGTTTAAGGCCAGGAAGTCTTATGATCAATTTTCAGAAAATCTAGTTGACTTAAAAAGTCTGAATTTAAGCATATCTTAAAATGTATACGATTTACCCTTCATCACTATAAAGAGTAACTAAAATGTAAGTACAGTACATTGACTATACGCCAATATATTTTAATTAGGTTTTTTATTGACACCTTGAAAACTTCCTGTTCATGTGTTTCAGGCATAGTGTGTGCGAAGGAGAGAAAGGGAAAGAAAAAGGACAGGGAGATGGAAGAAAAATGGAAAGAAGACAAAAAGGGGCAGACTGGTAAGACATTAATATTCCTTTTCTATTTTCAGAGTAAAAAGGCACAATTCTGGTCTTTTTAAAAATCTAATTCTTCTTAAGATGAATGAAAGAACAAACACGTAATTTTTACTGTATTTCTGAATAGCCTGAAGTTTCTCAAGAATATAATGCACATAATACGTACATAAGAGTTTCAGTATACTGTTTTTATATTGTTCAGCAATAGTTCAGATTTCAGAAAAAACTAAATGTCCCATGTTTCCTCATTAGTTTCCCATATTTCTAACAAGCTACTTATTTTTTATTTTTTTTGGTGGAGTTCGGGGATTGAGCCCAGGGTCTTGCGCTTGCTAGCCAAGCACTCTAACTACTGAGCTAAATCCTCAGCTCCCAAACTAATTATTTTCAAAAGATCCTATTTTCTTTTTTTTTTTTTTGGATGATGCTGGGTATTAAACACAGGAACTTGATAGGCAAATACTCTACAACTGAGCTACATCTGTAGCCCTTACATTTTTTAATAAGCTGTTTTTGTATTAAACCAAATAAGCACAAGTCAAATATGAGAATGCTTTCTTCTATATTGGTTTTTCCTAATCTTGGAACCCCTTACATTTGATGAGCCCTCTCTATTTTCAAAATAGTCAAAGCACATTGGTGTGAAGCCTACGGGTAAATTTGTATTTTATCACTTCTTGAGTTCTTTTATATGTGTCTAAGAAACTAAAAGGTATTTATAAATGTCACCTTTCTCTTGAAGTGGGGGATCACTTGAAATATAGACTACCTCAAGAGATTGCTGCCCTTTAAAGTGAGTAATGTGCTAAATTTCTACAATTTCAGATATTGGTTAATAAGACAGAAATTATGTAAATCAACTATGGGGGGCTTACCTATATGTTTCCAGTGGGAGGATTCCTATCTCAGAAACACTCAAACACAAGAAAACCTCACAACTTAGGTGGGCTTGGAAGAGCAAGATTATTGTGTCACTAACAAGTGAATAGCCTTCCCTATTAATGACCTATGACTCTCACAAAGTAAAGTCTATGTAGTAAATTTTTACTACATAAAGTAATCATCTTCAAACATATATCTCTAGAAAAACAGCTACCCACCAATAACTCTAGCAAGGATTCCAGAGAGACTTTTATGATCATTCACTATAAAAGGTACAACCTTAAGTAAGTCAGTGTCACTTCTTTGTGGGAAAAGTTCCTTCAAGGTCTGGAGTTTAGCATCTTTAAGCTCTTCCAAGGCTGAGAGGTCTTCCAATTCTGAGACACCATCGTCTCTTCGTGCCACAGCAGGAAGGCCTTGCGACTCTTCGTCTTCAGATGGCTCAGAACTAAAAACATTTTCAGAGTAGGGAAACACGTTTTTAATGCACTGCTAACGTTTTTTATTAAATTGTCTATATGCGTACGCCATATAGAACATCTTGCTATCTGCAACTCTTTCCAATAGTAAATTAAATCTATACTTGTCAGAGTAAAAGAAATTCTTTTTATTTCAATATAGTTAGGTATTAAACCTCCATTATCAAAGTTAGCATACTTTGAAGAAAATCTCAAATTATCTGGGCTGGGATGGAAAAGATTGAAAAAAGGGAACTACCTGGAATAGTTTTCCTTAGCTGATGCTCTGCGTGTTAAATGACGTTGTTTCTGTGCTCCTGAGAAATGAGGATCCCTCAGCCGGGGATAGCGGCACATGTCTATAACCCCAGAACTCTGGGCAGCTGAGACAGGGAGACTGCCCAGCCCAGACAACTAAGCAACTTTATGAGACCCTGTTTCAAAGTTAAAAATATGAAAAAATGAGGGGATATACGTAGATAGCTTATGTAGAAGGCTTACGTAGACAGCTGAAACTAAGGGTTAAAATCAGAATGGTCTTCTCTAATTTAAGTACCTCTGCCAAGAACTAAACATTGTCTCAGCAAAGAGGAAGTATTTTTTCATTTGAGGATTTCTTCAACAACTAATTTTAGTTCTGTTCCATTTCATTTTATATGTTTGACAACTTAGAGTCTAATTTTACTCATTTACCCTCTCTCCCAAAAATCTGTTCGAAATTTTGGCTTGCTAACATGGCGGGCATGAGACATGAGAGCCAGAGGAACAAGTGGGCAGAAAGACAGCAAGGTGGGATGTTCACCAGCACATTTCAGCATCAGCTGACGGTGACTTTGTTATGTGAGGTGGCAGCTCTCCTAGATACAGACTCAAAAACTCTGCTTCTGTAACTTCCCCATGGCTGCTCGCATGGGTTCTGTTGTTACCTCGCAGGGCACCAATGGTGCCTGAGAATCAACTAACAATGAAAAGTAAATTCCCAAGGAATAGGGACTTTTATTTATTTATTTTTTTGAGAGAGGGTCTTGCTATGTAGTCCAGGCTGGCCTTGAGCTCATGGTGATCCTCCTGCCTCAGCCTCCTGAGTGCTAGGATTACAAGTGTGCGCCACCACCCCCGGAACAGGAACATGTATTTTTATGCAACATTGACGTCTTGAACTTTGTTCTGAGAAATGGCTCTAAACAGTTAAATAAAATCTCTTCCTTTACCACTAGTCCTGTCCTTCAAGTGTTGGAAGGCAACTACTTGTGCCTCCTGTTCATTATTATAACCAGACTTCTCCTCACTGTTGTCCCTGCTGTGTACCTATCTCGTAATGAAGCTACTCAGGCTGAAATTCTTAGTGTCTGCCTTGAACATCATCAAAGACCTTACTGTTCTGGTTATCATAATCGTGCTGTGGTAAGACTCACAAGCATTCGTGGGGGACACATTCGTGACCTGCAGATACAGTATTCATATTGCCCATAAATCTTAAGCCTTAGATTTAACTTACAGTTTACAAAAAACACCATAGGGGAATTACATAATGTAATTTTTATGAGAAAAAACAAAAACTCTATTTTCTGTCTGAAAAGACTTAATCTCTTCAATAAGTTAAAGCCATAAGACGAGGGGTGGAGAGTAAACTGTTCTAGATTTGAAGAGTTCAGACCTGACCTATAAATAGAGTTGATGTGTTTGGATGCCGGTTTGAAAACAGCTTCAGAGTGCATGGAATCAGAATACAGCGGTGCCCTGGGACTTGTTAACAAGCACCGAACAAATCCTTTCGCTGCAAAGAGTGGCCAGTCACGGGCCACCAAGACTGACACGTTCAAGCCTGCAGGATGAGGACTGGGATCTTCCCTCTCCAAATGTGCTGTGTACCAAATTCAACAATTTTCAAAACATAAGACTGAGCGATCTGCACTAAAAGGAATGATGGCACCAGGATATAAGCCATTGAATAAACAAACATCTGTGATTCCATGTTGATATTTATTGTTCTCCATAAAAATATAAATGGATAAATGAGGAGAAAGAAAGAATTTCTTCACGGTACAATATCAAATAATAAAAGTATTAAGTTCTAGAACACTAGTCACAATATCACCATCCTACAACTACCGCTGTCAAACTGAGGACAAGAATCAATAGATGCTAAAACTACAGAGTAAAAGGAAACAGAATCACCCAGTCTCAAAGCACACTCCAGCGACCGCTTGATCAACACAAAGGAGAAATCAGCAACTTTACACGAAGATCTAGCTGGGCCCAGGAAACAGTGGCTGAATCGTGCTTTACCTACCAGCAACAGGACAAGTGAGTGTCAGCTGCCTCCTACAGTGACACATTGAGAAGGACACAAAATCATTTCTGCAGTATGCCTTCCATTTAACCTGAAGTGAATCAGGAAGAAACATCGGGTAAACCCAAATTCAGCACCCTACAGAAAACTGCCTTGACTATCAAAGGTAAGTATCACAAGAAACAAGCCCCCACCCAAAACAACTGCTGGGAAACTGTTTCAAACTAAATGCCACCAAAGAGGGCTGACAAACCAAACCCGACGCGTAACCCTGGGGAGGTACCACAAAGTACTGCCCACAACAAGGCCTAAGGACTGACCACCAGTCCACCCGCGTCAACACTAGCACCTGACACCCGACGGGAAACGAAGCACATTGTTAGAAACACTGCTTAGTTCAGCGATTTTATTTTTTACGCTGCAAGATTGTCCTGATGAATTAATCAGTATCTTGATTATCACTTCCAGAGCACACTCTTTATTTTCAAATCTGTGCTTCAGGTAGCAATGCTATGAAGGATATTACCAGGAAAAACTAGTAAAAGGGAGTTAGCATTGTACCAATGAAATTGGTGTTCTGAATTTGAAATACTATTATATGTAAGTGAATTAATAACCTTGTTCTTCAGAAATAAATGCAAAATATTTCAGGCAAAGTACTCAGTAGTAATGGTAATTATTATTTACAAAGAGGAAGATAAAGGGCTGGGGATTTAGCTCAAGTGGTAGAGTGCTTGCCTAGCAAACGCAAGGCCCTGAGTTCAATCCCCAGCACAAAAAAAAAAAAAAAACAAGACAAAGAGGTGGATAAAACAAATGTGGCGAAATTGTAACTGAATGACTTCCTGAAAGGACTGTGAAGCTGGGTGTGGTGCGCATACCTGTAATCCCGGCATTCGGGAGGCTGAGGCAAGAGGATTGCTGAGTTGGAGGCCAGCTACAAGAGTTCAAGGCCAACCTGCACTACTTAATGAGACTGCCTCAAAAAACACATAAAACAAAACAAAGCAGTATCCAGCTCGCAGAACGCACTCAATAAATATTTTAAGATGATTCAATTCAGGGACTCAAGAACAAATTATAAAGCAGTATAGATGCTCAAAGGTAGTGTTAAAATAATTTCCCTACCTATGGAGGGTTGAAAATAGTTTATGTTCTCACTAAGCCGTTTATTGTTTTCCAGGAACTACAAACACATCTTGTAACTTCTTGTCTACAAGTTAGGGAAAAATAACCAAGATGTACTTGACAAAGGCCAAAGAAAAGGGAAGTCACCAAAATATTTCAAATTAAGTATCTTTTCCTTGAAAAGTCTACTACGAGAAAACTTTAACGAAGCTATTATCACACTTACACTATAATCACAGTGTCTTTGTTGAATTTTTTCTCTTGAATTGTACTGGAGCAATTTGGGGAAACAACATCTTCACTATCAGAAGACAAATCAATATACTGTATTCCTTTTTGATTCTTGAAATATGATATACTTGCTTTTCTTTCATTATCTGGAGTTTCTGGAACACTAGAATCTTCTGTAAAAGAAAAAACAAAGGCATTTTTGAGTAACTAAAAAAACAAGTTTGTTTTTAATAAGTACAATCGTGTAATTCCATGTACTATTTCCCTTCTAAAATAAAAAATTCCTACTACTTTGAAAAAAGTCAACCAAGGCTGGTTCTAAATGCTTTTGTTTCACAGGCAAGGATTTGGTGGAAAGTACAAAATAAGTCTGTGTTTTACATTCTAATCTTTCTCTGCTGTGTTTTTATTTCCTAGCACTCAGTTCACACTTGACATACCACAGACATCAAAGTCCAGAAGACTCTAATCTTGTCCCTTCGTCTTGTTAACCTCTCTAAACCTTCATATCCTCATCTGCATAATACAAATAATTGGATGCGCATCATCAGAGCTAAGAAGCCCATCAAATAAATGGCACATACTGTGCTGCTGCAGCCACAACACAGTCAGGGATTCACCTCAGGGACAGCGAACAGCCAAGACCCGGGGCCCTTCCACACTAGTCATGAAAAGCACGACTTGTGTTTCTGTCTGCATGTCAGGGACTCAGAAGCCATTTTTGCTATGCACCATGACTCTTCACTGGGCCTAGAGATGCCCAGTACTGCTAACTAAAGCAGAACAAAGCCTAACTTTCAGCTCGTATCCTGTTACTGTAACTCTCTCTCTTTCAGCTCTGCAGAGGTACTCTCATCACTTAGGGAGTGTCTGTCTAGGCTGGAAAGGGTTGCATAACCCAAAATCTGCAGGCTTTCATCCCCCTTCAAGACTGATACGGGTGTACGGCACATCCAGCTGTGCCCACCGTCCTGAACCCGTGACCACTCGGCTCCAGGAAAGGCAGAGCCCCACGCGACCCAGCCGGCCGCAGTCCTCCAGAACCGTCCCTCCGTCCTGAAGACCGCAGAAGTGACCCCAGGACTGAGACAGGCGGGTGGGCCATCTGAACCCCCGGGTCAGTGTTCCCCTCCAGCTCCCTAAGCCGGAGCCTTTTCCTACCTTCCCTAGTTTCCAGCTAAAGCTTCTTGTTGAAAATTTGTGCTTTTAATTGTCATTTCTACTAAAGCAAAGACACATGCTAGCCAGTGACCATGTGATCAAAAATGTATGTTTACATGACAGGAAATGCAATACAGCAGAAAACACGATGCCATTCCCCTCCCTGTACTCTCTTGCTCGGAACACACTTATCCCATCTTTTTTGTCACTTTTTGAAGTGGTTCTGGAAGTCTTTTTGTGAGTTTCTTTAGTTGTGATGCCGGCTAGCCCTCTTGTGGCCGGCTGACTTTGGGAATAAGACAGAAATCCCTCGGGGCAGGATCCAGAGCATGGACTGATAAGGACATAAGGTAACATTTTTACAAACCTGCCTTTCTGTGGTCCAGCACCTGGCTGTAGCATCCATTGCATTTTTATCCCACTTCCTAAAGATACTCATGAAAGAGGACTCCCAGAACTACTTCCGAAACTGGCAAGAACATGCAACGTTCTAAAGCGAGGGAGTATTTTGGAGGAGGTTAATGGCAATAAGTCTTGTTGTAATAAACACTTCTAATTTAAAAATTTACCGTGTATTTTGGTCACCCCTTATAAGTAAAGGCTTTGTTTAGGAATTGCCAATAGCCAACATCACATAAACATTAGTTCTTATGCATATAATGGTGCTAAGGGCTGAATTCTATCTCCCCCGCCCCCTATTTATATTTTGAAATCCCAACCACTATGATCACAAAGCCTTTGAAGAGGTAATTAAAATTAAATGAGGCCATGGGGGGAGGGTGTCCTAGTGGATGTGACTGGTCCGATGGGTCTTCAAAGAAGTGGTTAAGTTAAAATGAGGATTTTAGGACGGGCCCTGAGGATAGTGTCCTTGTAAGGTGGCACAGACCTATGACCTTGGCCCTCTGGGAAGCTGAGTCAGGAGGACTGCAGCCTGGGCAACTTAAATTATTTAGGGGGACCCTGTCTCAAAAATAAAAATTGAGCTGAGGATACAGCTCAGTAGGAAGGCCCTAGTGCCATCTCTGGCACGGGGAAGATGGGGAGAGGACCCCAGGGAAGTCAAAAGTCATGGTGGACATGACAGGGAAAGGGCCACCTTACAAGGCAAGAAGACAGGTCATGGAGAAGAACGAACTTGACACCAAGAGGATCTTAGACTTCCTGCCTCTGGAACTGGGAGAAAACTGATTTCTACAGTCACTCGGGCTGGGGGTTTGTCATGAGGGCGCTGGAAAACTATAAATTTGGTATCATCTTTCTAGGCAAAGAAGGACAGTCAAGTTTTATATGCCTCTCTCCAAGGGCTGAGTTCCAAAATTATTCTCCCTTTGCCCAAAAAGCCAGTACTTTCCCTTATACCTTCTAGGGGGAAAAAAAAAATCAAGACTTAAAGAATTCACATGGAAGTAAAAATACTCCAGTCCAGTGAATTAACTATAGAAAACAACCAACCACACAAAGGAAATAAAGTGCTGTCATCATAAATCCTCAAATATAATAAACATTTAATCCTGACAACAAACGGAGAAACATCACCACTTTGCAGACCAAACTGAGGTTAAACGCAAAAAAGCAAGTTGCTCAAAGTCACAGAGAACAAATAACCGATCTGAAACCTAAACTTTCAAAGTCTGAAGTGTTAAACTCTACACTAAACTGGCATGGTGGCAAAGGCCTGTAATCCTGGTAATCAGAGGCTGAGGCAGGAGGACGGCCCGAGTTCAAGACCAGTATCAACTACATCACTTAGTGAAACTGGGACTCGAAGCCACAAAATAAAACGTTATGCCCTGAAACTACCAGCCTCTCCCATCAACTGTTACAAACCATACTAACCATTATTATGAAGCTTACGAACCATATCCGTACATAATATTAACCAAGTACTTCACTTAGGTTTATGAAAAAAAAAACCACACCCCTCAGTGATTCAGGCAGAGAGGAGTATTTTCATAGCCTTTTAAAATGAACGTGGCTTAAAAAAAAAAAAAGAAATAAAATAAAATTACCGTAGCTATTCTTTGATACTAAACGCCAACTTCACACAGAACAGTCTCCTAAAGTTTAGTTGCAACCTAGACTGTGAAACCTAAGACAAAACATCTTGCATTGTGTTACAGTAAACCCACTGGCCTATTCTGCATTTTAATCAACTCTAAACTGTGTATTATCTTGTAACTTTGTGAGGCAGGAGGTAGCCAAGAAAAGGCAGGAAAAGGATCTGCCTTGGAGCCGTTTTCTGAGTTAAACTTTAACCCAGGTACAGGATATCCAGGTCTAAATACAGTGGAAGAAAGTAACCAGGTGGACCAGCTTATCCCCATTAAGTCTCCCTGCAAGCCCCCAGTGGTCTTTGGGGACCCCTAAACCCATTAATCTGTGCAACCAATACGCACTAATAAAAAAATCTGGGAAAAAATGTTACAGCGATTGCTCCAATGCTTTTCCTTGAGACAGAGTTGTACCAGTGTAGGAAGTAAAAGGTACTATACATTATGAATTTCATACAATAGTAAATAGTAAATAAGAAATCTACTTGCTAGTATTTTTTTGGGGGGGGCAGGGTCTCACAATACAGTTCAGGTTGGCCTTGAACTCAGAGCAATCCTCCTGCCACTGCCTCTCAAATGCTAAGATTACAGGCCACCACACCCAACTACAAGTTTAGATTTAATAAAATTTGTATTCCTTCATTGAGAAAATTTTTCGTTTTTGTTGTTGTTGTTATTGTTCTGAGACAGGGTCTTACTATAATAGGTTCAGGGCAGCCTTGAACCCACTATTCACTCTATACCCCAGGCTGGCCTTGAACTCACAGCAATCCTCCTGCCTCAGCCTCCTGAGTGGAGGCTGGGATTACATGTGTACACCATCACACCCAGTGAGAAATTAAGTGAAACTGGCACCTAAAATTTTTTTAAGTATACCAGGAATACAAGAACCATTTGGAGGGGTTGGGGATTTAGCTCAAGTGGTACAGCACTTGTTTAGCAAGCACAAGGCCCTGAGTTCCATCCCCAGTAGCCGCCCACCCCCCACAAAGAACCATTTGGAGTCTTGCTGTTGATTTGTGCGAAGGTACCAGCAGTTTTACCCATCACTGCTGTAGCAGATGAGGTCTCAATGCATTACCTACTCTGGTAGCAGTTTTAGGCTAGTCTAAAACAAGATCAACATCTAAGCAGCAGACTACAAGCCACTACCTACCACTGCTCTTTCACCATCCAGTGAAAAAGGCAAGGACAGTCTTGAGGCACTGACGATAGTTTTACCCTTGTGAATGGCCTAGGACAATCTTAGGGAACACCCTCAGGTTTATTTGGACCGTTTTTAGAAGCAGCAGTAAAAACAGCTAAGAGCCAATGGCTGCGAAGATACTCCTGATGCTTTTCAAACCAAAGCAAACTGGCATTTGTAAGTAGTATCTTAAAGGAGACTGGAAACATACATATTACAAATATATAAACGTGGAAGAAAGAACAGTAAAAAGCATAAATGATTCAAAGGAAAGACAGACATCTGCTGTCATCCACATCTGACACGTGCTGAATGCTGTCTGTTTGAGGCACTGTATCCGGAGCAGGAGGCATTAAAGAGTAAAGAGCAAGTCACAGTTCCACGCGTCCTGACCACAGGAACACATCACACCAGTTAACCATGAGACCGAGTCTGTGCCATGACAGAATAAACAAAATGCTAGATGAACATGAGGGAAAAGAGCCTTCCTTTCACATATGGAACGTAATAGAAACCTGTATTAAAAGCACAGGCCTCTTCTCATTAGTGGTATGCACCAGAGAAGACAATCTTCTATCTCAGTATGAGGTTTCCAGCACCCTGTACCCACGCTCAGATCCTGTACCTTTGAGCATGTCACGGAACAAAGTTAAGCACTCAAGCCTGCTGCTGACTGCATCTGTCAATGCGGCTCAACATGAGACTCATTCAAAACCAGATCACTATGGGGCGATTATGAATTCAAACAGTCACATCGATGTGATGATCCACAAATAGAGGTCATCTCCCAAAGCAGAATAAAACAACACGCATCTTCCTACCTGGAAGACAGACTTACAAAGCTTGCCATTTCTGATATCCTAATCATGTACCATTCTACGCTGTCAACCCTGAAATACAGCAACTTATAAGTCGGTTCTTCTGAACACTAACAAAAATACGTCATCAATGTGTCCTTTAAAAAGGACAAATAGATTGTAAAATTGTAAAACAGATTGTAGCATTCTTTTGACTTCTAACAAAACTACATCATAAATTTGCCCTTTTGAAAATGAAAGCACTAGAAAAAGCAATGAATACACTAAACATGAGGCTGAAGGGCAATTTCTAATACATCATTCTAAAAGGAAATGTAAATGGAGAAAACATTTCAAATTTAAGCCAAAAGAAAGGGTAAAGGGCTAGGGACATAGCTCGGTGTGAGATGGCTTGCCGACTATGCTGCTTGAGGTCCTAGCTTTAATCTCAAGGTCTGCAAAAATACATACATACACTGGTAAAGGCAAATTTTAAAAATGGGCTGGGCATGGTGGTGCGTGCCTGTAATCCCAGTACTTGGGAGGCTGAGGCAGGAGAATGTCTGTGAGTTCAAAGTCAGCCTGGGCTACACTGTGAGTTACAGCCCAGCCTGAACTATGTGCAACCCTGCCAATAAATAATTAAATAAATAAAAATGGACAAAAAAGTCATGTTATTAATATGAAACAATGCAAAAGCAATATATTGTTGGGAATTTTTAATAATTGAATTTATATCTACAATAAGTAGATGACATCTTAACTACATACTAACAAAATGCACAAATACTACAACATATATAAAATCACTGGAGACAAAGGTGAGATTTAACTCAAGCTTTTAATAAGGCAAACACCACAAAACCATTAACACGTAAGAGAGTGTTTTACAAAGACTTCTCATTGGAACCCGCTGTAACAGATGCATTTTAGATCTCAAGCCCAAATGCACAGACTGCTAGCTGGATATGACTTAAACAGTTTCAGAAACTGGTACTATAACTGATACACTTTGATAATTTTCTATTCTACTGTATTAAAAATTACATATATTTGGTCAGAACTCAAGAAATTGATTTTATGACACAAATATTTGTGGTCCACACTTTGAAAAAACTCTGATATAAATGAGTACAACTCATTTATTATTTGTATGCTTAGACTGTCTTCAAGCATCCTTGTAATGTTTATAAAAATTAATTATGTATTAAATCACAAAGAAAATCTCAGTAAATTCC